>SDVV010028350.1:0-11971 GCA_016164225.1 Gammarus roeselii | reverse complement strand
TATGCATCTTGGCAGGCCTTAAGTAAAAGCTTGGATTCTCTCGTGCATGGTATTTCTTTGCATCTTGGAAGGCCTTAAGTAAAAGCTTGGATTCTCTCTTGCATTGTATTTCTATGCATCTTGGCAGGCCTTAAGTAAAAGCTTGGATTCTCTCGTGCATGGTATTTCTATGCATCTTGGCAGGCCTTAAGTAACAGCTTGGATTCTCTCTTGCATGGTATTTCTATGCATCTTGGCAGGCCTTAAGTAAAAGCTTGGATTCTCTCGTGCATGGTATTTCTATGCATCTTGGCAGGCCTTAAGTAAAAGCTTGGATTCTCTCGTGCATGGTATTTCTATGCATCTTGGCAGGCCTTATGTAAAAGCTTGGATTCTCTCGTGCATGGTATTTCTAGGCATCTTGGCAGGCCTTATGTACAAGCTTGGATTCTCTCGTGCATGGTATTTCTAGGCATCTTGGCAGGCCTTATGTAAAAGCTTGGATTCTCTCGTGCATGGTATTTCTAGGCATCTTGGCAGGCCTTATGTAAAAGCTTGGTTGACGGTGATTCTTGTAAGGAGATGTCGCCCGTTGCTAAGACGGATATTCAGTTGTCGAAAATGCTTTACTGTTTGAGAATATTTGTTAACGAATGCTTTTTTCTGATTGATATCATTAAAAAATGTGAACTTCGAACGAAATTCATTATTTTATTATGGAACCTATATTATTTCCAAATGATGGTTTGCATGTCATAAAAACTTTAGAACAGTGGTGGAAGAATGAATCATTTGATTTCTATTCAGAAATTTATCTCACGATGATTTTCAATATTAGAATTTTCGAAAAATCGTGTCGTCTTTTAGCGTTTCACGATACCTTCCCAGTTATGTCATGACTGCTATTAAACTGTATGCAGCAATTTGATTATATAAAACAAGGCTATTTATTGGAACTCAGCACAAATGATCACAGTTCGAAGATATAATAATAACCTCTTCGTTGCATAATAGCACTCCACGAGGGCCTTTGAACGATGCATTGCGTGAGTATCATGAAAACATCGTCACTGGCGGACGAGGTCTGTTTCTTCTCTGAGCGTTACAAGAGACTGACGGACCGACCAAAGGACTGACGGACTGACCAAGGGACTGATGGACTGACCAAGGGACTGACGGACTGACCAAGGGACTGACGGACCGACCAAGGGACTGACGGACCGACCAAGGGACTGACGGACCGACCAAGAGACTGACGGACCGACCAAGAGACTGACGGACCGACCAAGGGACTGACGGACTGACCAAGGGACTGACGGACCAACCAAGGGACTGACAGACTGACCAAGGGACTGACGGATCGACCAAGGGGCTGACGGACCGACCAAGGGGCTGACGGACCGACCAAGGGACTGACGGACCGACCAAGGGACTGACGGACCGACCAAGAGACTGACGGACCGACCAAGGGACTGACGGACCGACCAAGGGGCTGACGTACCGACCAAGGGGCTGACGTACCGACCAAGGGGCTGACGGACCGACCAAGGGACTGACAGACCGACCAAGGGACTGACGGACCGACCAAGGGACTGACGGACCGACCAAGGGACTGACAGACTGACCAAGGGATTAACGGATTGACGGATGTACTTACATTGTTTTGAAATGCGGGTCCCAACCGCATTCGAATGATGCGCAACAGTGCGCGGCAATGCATAATGACTGCGCCTTTTCTGCATGCTAATGCCGTCACTTGTGCATACATAACGCACCTTTGGATGCGTAACTTATGCACTATTTCTTTATGCTTAGTGCACCATCTGCATAACTAGTGTGTAATCTTTGTACTCAGGGCGCCATCTTTGCATTCTTAGTGTTTCATCTTTGCATACTGAGCACCCCATTTCTGCATACTATGTGCACACTATTGAATACGTAGTGCCTTATTTCAGCATAGTAAGTGCGGCGTTATTTCATGTATAATTTTTCTTTCTTCATACGTGATGCGCCATCTCTGCGTACTTCGGGCGTCATCTGCATACTTGATGCGCCATCAGATTGCGTTGCTCGTCCAGCCCCTATGCACTCGGCTAACCCGCGCCGTCGCCATACATCTATCTACAGCCCGCCTGCGCCATCTCATAGCCCCGGACCGAGCTGGTGGGACCCCTAATACCTCGCCTACCTAATCCCGCCATAATTGAGCATCATACCCCTTCTTGTACCCCAAAATATCTATGGCAAAACTTCAGCCCGTTTAACTATTTTAAAGCCCATAAGAAATTTTCGCAAGTCTGAACGAAGACGTGAAATTACGATGTGCTCAACTTAAGCTATTTTTCCTCGGGGCTGTTGGGCCCGTATGCACGCCACTGCCGCCTCCTTGGTGCTGTTGGGCCCTCATGCACGCCACTGCTGCCTTCTTGGTGTTATGGGCCCTCATGCACGCCACTGCCGCCTCCTTGGAGCTATTGGGCCCTCATGCACGCCACTGCCGCCTCTTTGGGGCTGTTGGGCTCTCATGCACGCCACTACCGCCTCTTTGGGGCTGTTGGGCCCTCATGCACGCCACTGCCGCCTCCTTGGTGCTGTTGGGTCCTCATGCACACCACTGCCACCTCTTTGGTGCTGTTTGGCCCTCATGCACGCCACTGCTGCCTCCTTGGTGCTGTTTGGCCCTCATGCACGCCACTGCCGCCTCCTTGGAGCTATTGGGCCCTCATGCACGCCACTGCCGCCTCCTTGGAGTTATTGGGTCCTCATGCACGCCACTGGCGCCTCCTTGGTGCTGTTGGGCCCTCATGCACGCCACTGCCGCCTCCTTGGTGATGTTGGGCCCTCATGTACGCCACTGCCGCCTCCTTGGTGCTGTTGGGCCTTCATGCACGCCACTGCCGCCTCCATGGAGCTATTGGGCCCTCATGCACGCCACTGCCGCCTCCTTGGAGCTACTGGGCCCTCATACACGCCTTTGCCGCCCGCCTCCTTGGGGCTTTTGGGCCCTCATGCACGCCACTACCGTCTCTTTGGGGCTTTTGTCCCTCATGCACGCCACTGCCGCCTCCTTCGTGCTGTTGAACCCTCATACACTCCATTGCCGCCTCCTTGGAGCTGTTGAGCCCTCGTGCACGCCACTGCCGCCTCCTTGGTGCTGTTGGGCCCTCATGCACGCCACTGCCACCTCCTTGGAGCTATTGGGCCCTCATGCACTCTATTGCCGCCTCCTTGGAGCTGTTGGGCCCTCATGCACGCTACTGCCGCTTCCTTGGGACAGCTGGGCCCTCATGCACGCCACTGCCGCCTCCTTGGGGCTGTTGGGCTCTCATGCACGCCACTGCCGCCTCCTTGGGGCTGTTGGGCCCTCACATGCACTTTAGTGCCGCCTCCTTGGAGCTGTTGGGCCCTGATATGCACGCCAGTGCCGCCTCCTTGGGGCTGTTGTGCCCTTTTATGCACGCTGCTGCCGCTTCTTCAGGGCTGTTGGGCCCTCGTATGCACGCCAGCGCCGCCTCCTCGGGGTTGTTGGGCCCTCATATGCACGCTAGCGCCGCCTCCTCGGGGCTGTTGGGCCCTTATATGCATGCCTCTGCCGCTTCTTCGGGGCTGTTGGGCCCTCGTATGCGCGCCAGTGCCGCCTCCTTGGGGCTGTTGGGACTTCATATGCACGCCAGCACCGCTTCCTTGGGGCTGTTTGGCCCTCATATGCACGCCAGTGCCGCCTCCTTGGGGCTGTTGGGCCCTCATATGCACGCCAGTGCCGCCTCCTTGGGGCTGTTGGGCCCTCATATCCACGCCAGTGCCGCTTCCTTGGTCGGCATACACTTTTCGGGAGTTTCGAAAGAATTGTTACTGAGAATCGGCCTTCGCTTGGAATTATGCACTAAATGTAATTCCTCCGACTCGTGGGGTGGGTAGCTATGGGGGAGCAGATAGAGATTGAGTTGTGAAGAGCTGGGTGGCTGAACTTACGGTTCTGGCGAGCCTGACGAGGTATAGGTGGCGAGACTGACAGTACAGCAAGAAATAGGTAGCCAGCCTGACCGTACTGCGAGGTACAGGTGGCGAGCCTGACAGTACAGCAAGGTATAGGTGCCCAGCCTGACCGTATTGCGAGGTACAGGTGGCGAGCTTGACAGTACATCAAAAGGTATAGGTGCCCAGCCTGATCGTATAGCGAGGTATAGGAGGCCACCCTGGCTGTATAACGAGGTACAGGAGGCCAGTCTGACCGTACAGCGAGGTATAAGAGGCCACCCTGGCCGTACAGCGAGGCACAAGAGGCCAGTCTGACCGTACAGCGAGGTATAGGAGGCCACCCTGGCCGTACAGCGAGGCACAGGAGGCCAGTCTGACCGTACAGTGAGGTATAGGAGGCCACCCTGGCCGTACAGCGAGGTACAGAAGGCCAGTCTGACCGTACAGCGAGGTATAGGAGGCCACCCTGGCCGTACAGCAAGGCACAGGAGGCCAGTCTGACCATACAGCGAGGTATAGGAGACCACCCTGGCCGTACAGCGAGGCACAGGAGGCCAGTCTGACCGTACAGCAAGGTATAGGAGGCCGCCCTGGCCGTACAGCGAAGCACAAGAGGCCAGTTTGACCGCACAGCGAGGTATAGGAGGCCACCCTGGCCGTACAGCAAGGCACAAGAGGCCAGTCTGACCGTACAGCGAGGTATAGGAGGCCACCCTGGCCGTACAGCGAAGCACAGGAGGCCAGTCTGACCGTGCAGCGAGGTATAGGAGGCCACCCTGGCCGTACAGCAAGGCACAGGAGGCCAGTCTGACCGTACAGCTAGGTACAGAAGGCAAGCCTGACCGTACAGCTAGGTACAGAAGGCAAGCCTGACCGTACAGAAAGGCACAGGAGGCCAGTTTGACCGTACAGCGAGGCATAGGAGGCCACACTGGCCGTACAACAAGGCACAGGAGGCCAGTCTGACCGTACAGCTAGGTACAGAAGGCAAGCTTGACCGTACAGCGAGGTATAGGAGGCCACCCTGACCGTACAGCAAGGCACAGGAGGCCAGTTTGACCGTACAGCGAGGCATAGGAGGCCACCTTGGCCGTACAGCAAGGCACAGGAGGCCAGTTTGACCGTACAGCGAGGTATAGGAGGCCACCCTGGCCCTACAGCAAGGCACAGGAGGCCAGTCTGACCGTACAACGAGGTATTGGAGACCACCCTGGCCGTACAGCGAGGCACAGGAGGCCAGTCTGACCGTACAGTGAGGTATAGGAGGCCACCCTGGCCGTACAGCGAAGCACAGGAGGCCAGTTTGACCGTACAGCGAGTTATAGGAGGCCACCCTGGCCTTACAGCAAGGCACAGGAGGCCAGTGTGACCGTGCAGCGAGGTATAGGAGGCCACCCTGGCCGTACAGCGAAGCACAGGAGGACAGTCTGACCGTACAGCGAGGTATAGGAGGCCACCTTGGCCGTACAGCAAGGCACAGGAGGCCAGTCTGACCGTACAGCTAGGTACAGAAGGCAAGCCTGACCGTACAGTGAGGTATAGGAGGCCACCCTGGATGTACAGCGAAGCACAGGAGGCCAGTCTGACCGTACAGCGAAGTATAGGAGGCCACCCTGGCCGTACAGCAAGGCACAGGAGGCCAGTCTGACCGTACAGCTAGGTACAGAAGGCAAGCCTGACCGTACAGCGAGGTATAGGAGGCCACCCTGACCGTACAGCAAGGCACAGGAGGCCAGTTTGACCGTACAGCGAGGCACAGGAGGCCACCCTGGCCGTACAGCAAGGCACAGGAGGCCAGTTTGACCTTACAGCGAGGTATAGGAGGCCACCCTGGCCGTACAGCAAGTCACAGGAGGCAAGCCTGACCGTACAGCGAGGTATAGGAGGCCAGCCTGACCGTACAGCGAGATGTAGGAGGCCAGCCTGACCGTACAGCGAAGCACAGGAGGCCAGCCTGACCGTACAGCGAGGCACAGAAGGCAAGCCTGACCGTGCAGTGTTCTGACTATCACTGTCACTGTCGTTAGCCGCGCGGTGAACTGCCGCGATAGGAATCATCTAATCATTTCAGCCTATTCTTCAAAGATATATATTAATCTGCCGAACACGTATAATTACACTTTATATCTTGTCCACACTCTGAACGTTGTGTTCTTCGAGTTAGGGGGAGGGGGACTATTACTAGTAATTTGCTATGGTGAGTTCTAGTGTTAATTGGCCGGTCCGTGCTGTTTAGTTCTCCCCTTCAACTCCCTGTGTTACCCCCTTCTTGCCCACTCTGACAGCTCCTATTCTTTGCCCCTCGGTGTTGGCCCCTATCTGTCCCTAATGTTGCTCCTTCAGAACCCCGTGTTAGCCCCTTCCCTGCCCCACGTGTTAGCCCCTCTCCCTGTCCGCTGTGTTACTCGTTACTCGGCCCCTGTATTATTCTCTTCCCTGCCCCATATGTTAGCCCCCTCCTGCTCTGTGTTGGCAACTCCTTGTTCCCTTCCCCTTACATGACATAGCACCGTAGTGACTCACTGCCCCTTGTGTCTTCTCCTTCCCCCTACACGATATAGCACCGTAGTGACTCCCTACCCCTTGTGTCTGCCCCTTCCCCCTACACGACATAGCACCGTAGTGACTCCCTGTCCTTGTGTTTCTCCTTCCCCCTACACGACATTGCACCGTAGTGACTCCCTGCCCCTTGTGTCTCGCCCTTCCCCCTACACGACATAGCGCCGTAGTGACTCCCTGTCCTTGTGTTTCTCCTTCCCTCTACACGACATTGCACCGTAGTGACTCACTGCCCCTTGTGTCTGCCCCTTCCCCCTACACGACATAGCGCCGTTGTAGCGGTGTAATTATGGTCCGTCTTTAAGGTTGCCCGCTCAACGTCTTGGCGGAAACTTGGGACAAGTTATACCAACAAAATTTGTCCGCTTCAATTACTAACAACTTTGTTGGGTATCTTCGTTCCTGCTTTGAAAAAGTTCGGACAAATTTACGCAGGTGCATCTGCTGCGTTTGACTGCGATGGGGATAGCACGAATATAGCAGCCCGCTGCTGAGGACGACGTCAGTGTGTCGTGTTGAGTACACCTTCTGCACACATACGTCAGTGTGTCGTGCTGAGTACGACTTCTGCATACAGACGTCAGTGTGTCGTGTTGAGTATAACTTCTGCATACAGACGTCAGTGTGTCGTGCTGAGTACGACTTCTGCATACAGACGTCAGTGTGTCGTGTTGAGCACAACTACTGCATACAGACGTCAGTGTGTCGTGTTGAGTACAACTTCTGCATACAGACGTCAGTGTGTCGTGTTGAGTACAACTTCTGCGTACAGACGTCAGTGTGTCGTGCTGAGTACGACTTCCGCATACAGACGTCAGTGTGTCGTGTTGAGTACAACTTCTGCATACATACGTCAGTCTGTCATGCTGAGTACGACTTCTGCAAACAGACGTCAGTGTGTCGTGTTGAGTACAACTTCTGCTTACAGACGTCAGTGTGTCGTGCTGAGTACGACTTCTGCATGCACACGTCAGTGTGTCTAGCAGAATAGAACTTTTGCACGCAGACGTCAGTGTGTCTAGCAGAGTAAAACTTTTGCACGCAGACGTCAGTGTGTCGAACAGAGTAGAACTCCTGCACGCAGACGTCAGTGAGGCGAGCAGAGTAGAACTCCTGCACGCAGACGTCAGTGAGTCGAGCAGAGTAGAACTTCTGCACTCAGACGTCAGTGAGTCGAGCAGAGTAGAACTCCTGCACGCAGACGTCAGTGAGTCGAGCAGAGTAGAACTCGTGCACGCAGACGTCAGTGAGTCGAGCAGAGTAGAACCCCTGCACGCAGACGTCAGTGTGTCGTAATTCTATCTAATATATCAAATGTAAACGCCTCCCCAGCTATTTTCTCTTAAGTATATCGTAGTTATTGAAGCAATGTCCTTCCCTAAAGTCGAATGAAATTAAACGGTAGCGATATGAGCCGCATCCAGTAACCCTCCCTCTTACTCATTAGGATGGGCTTTGGGAAGTTTTGAGAGTAGCTAAGATCCCGGCGCTGGAGCGAGACGCGCTGGCTCCTGTGTTGGGCAGCACGGCGGGTGTTAGTCATGTGACTTTCCTGCAAATGCTGCTCTAAAATCATTAGAGGCCTTACCAGAGCTTTCAGCTCCATCTTATGTTTACGAGCCTCAGCGTGTTAGTGTAAGTTTATTTTCCCATTACAGTTTCATTTATCAACATGGGCTTAAACACGTCATGGCTGAGCTGACGGCAAACTTCGTATGGACTGCTGGGCCATGGGATAGCTGGCTCCCATGGCCCAGCAAAGAGCTACCTCTCCTCTAGCTTGGGGATGGCTGGTTTCCTTGGCCCAGCTAAGAGATCCGCCTCTCCCCCAGCGTGGTGATGGCTGACTCCCTTGGCCCAGCTCAAAGAGCTACCTCTCCCCCAGCGTGGGGATGTCTGTCTCCCTTGGCTTAGTAAGAGAGCCACCTCCTCCAAGCCACCGTCCTGGTGTCTCCGGACGGTAATACGCAAAACGAAGGACTACGACAAGATGTGCGCGGCACTCTTCATTTCGCTGGCGTCTTCCAATGAGCGAAGCTCGAGTATTAACTCAATAATCCTAACTCGATCAGCTTGAATCTGCTTCAGCCCTTGCCTCTCCTGCAGCCGCTACACCGAAGTGACACAGCAGAACAGGGCCCTCTTCTTGAGTCAAATTAGCCGAGTCACAGCAAAGCATGGACCTCTCCTACAGTAAAATTATCCAAGTCACAGCAAAACATGCGTCGAACCTAAATCAAACTTTTGTAGCGCATTTAGAGAAAAAACTAACTCACAAGACGCTGGATGAAAAGGATGCCTTCTTACAGAACTCATCTGGGAGGCGCACCTCGGCCAACCCCTGCATTATTCACCCTGGAATCATCTTAAAAGCTAATACTTTGATTTGCAACGGTAATCGTCGGATTAAATCAAACTTTCGTTTCATTATTCGGGATGATATTGCGTGGACATCTCTCTTGAAGCCCGACCTAGGCTAGTTTTCTTCATCGTTGATCTTTCTGAAATGTTTGGTTACCTCTTTGTGATTTGCGTACTGTACGTGGTTACTCGGCAAGCTGGGAAAGGAGGGGCTTAATGTTGAACATCATACATTTTATACGCTTGTTCCCTATCGCGCACACGCTCGTTTACTGACGCCCACGCTCGTTCCCTATCACGGCCACGCTTTCTCTGTCTCGGTCACGTTTATTTCCTATTACGCCCCCGCTCGTTTCCTATCACACCTCAGCTCGTTGACTATCACGCCCACGCTCGTTCCCTATCGCGCCCACGCTCGTTCCCTATCGCGCACACGCTCGTTCCCTATCGCGCCCACTCTCGTTCCCTATCGCGCCCACGCTCGTTCTCTATCACGCCCCGCTCGTTCCCTATCACACCCACGCTTGTTCCCTATCACACCCACGCTCGTTTCCTATCCCACCCACGCTCGTTGACTATCACTCCCACGCTCGTTTCCTATCACGCCCCCCGCTCGTTCCCTATCACGTTCACGCTCGTTCCCTATCACACCTAAGCTCATTGCCTATCACGCCCACGCTCATTCCCTATCACACCCAGGCTCGTTGTCTATCCCGCCCACGCTCGTTGCCTATCACACCCACGGTCGTTCCCTGTTACGCCCCCGCTCGTTCCCTATCACGCCCCCGTTCGGTCGTTCCCTATCACACCCACGCTCGTTCCCTATCACGCCCGCGCTCATGCCCTATCACACCCACGCTCGTTCCCTATCACACCCACGCTCGTTCCCTATCACGCCCACGCTCATTCCCTATCACACCCACGCTCATTCCCTATCACACCCACGCTCGTTCCCTATCACACCCACGCTCGTTCCCTATCACACCCACGCTCGTTCCCTATCACACTCACGCTCGTTCCCTATACCGCCCACGCTCGTTGCCTATCACGCCCACGCTCGTTCCCTATCACACCCACGCTCGTTGTCTATCCCGCTCACGCTCGTTGTCTATCCCGCCCACGCTCGTTGTCTATCCCGCCCACGCTCGTTGCCTATCACACCCACGCTCGTATCCCTATAACGCGTACGACCCCTCTATATAACGCTCGTTCCTAACACGCCATGTTTGCTCTCTTTAACGCTTGTTGCCTATCACGCGCACACTCTATTTCGTTCCCCAGCATGCCCACGGTTGCTCCCTATACCGCTCGCGCTCTTCTTATAATGCTTACTCTATATGACGAGCATGCTCGTTCTTCAAAACACTCTCTCCCTGTAACGCTCACGCTTCCTCCCTATAACGTTCAAACTCGCTCCTTATACAGCTCGTTTCCCTACAACGCTCAGTTCATATAACGTTTACGATTGGTCGCTCTCTTTAACGCTGGTTCCAAACACGCTCACGGTCGCTTCCTACTACGCTCACGTTCGCTCCCTACTACACCCACGCTCGAACGTTATAACGCCCACGCTCGAACGTTATAACGCTCATGCTCGAACGCTGTAACGCCCACGCTCGAACGCTATAACGCCCTCGCTCGAACGCTATAACGCCCACGCTCGAACGCTATAACGCCCACGCTCAAACGCTATAACGCTCCCTGTTTAACCCTATAACGCTCACGCTTTCTCCTTATAGCGCTCACACTCGCTCCCTATAACGCTCGTCCTCTAACACAACCACGCTTCTTTCCAAACCTCTGTCACGCTCGCTCCCTATATCACGCTCGCTCCCTTTATCATGCTCGCTCCCTATATCACGCTCGTTCCCTCCCTATCACGCCACCGTCGACTCACTATCACTCTATCCGTGCATGCTGACGATCCGTCCGTCGATATATCATGGAATTGGTAGATTTATTTCTTGGCCAAATTTGATCCCAAACACCATCTGATCCTCCTGATCCCGAGAAGCAGCCTGGCACCGATGGATGCGACCGTCCCGGCAAGAAAGGGGCTGAGGGAACGTTTTACAGTGTTGGGAAAGGTTCCCCATCAAGTCCCCCACACCGTCCCTACATTGGTGGGCTCAAGCACTCCCTTCCATCACGGAATTTCTTCTTTTATAAGAGGTTGTTTACATGTAACCTCTCCTCTTTTATAAGAGGTTGTTTACTTCTAACCTCTCCTCTTTTATATGTGGCTGCTTGTAAACCTCTTTTTCAATCGTTCAAATCTGTTACAAATTTCAAATGCAACATCATTTTTTATTATTAGGTTGAAGTACGTATGTTCAGATACACACATGTTGTATAAAACGTCATATGCAAATTGTTTTCAAAACGTAGCTCTGGCATTGCTAGCTAAAACTTGCCTTTTCGCACACCAGAGCAAAATTGCTTACGTTATTAGACCTGAAACACGTTAATAGGATTAGTCGTGGACGAGACATCAAAGAAGCTCTGGCATATACGGCTCGTCCGTGCAGGAGACTGCATCGTCTCGTGTAGCGCACGGCTTGCTCAGGAACCCTCGTACAACTACTAGTAGCCTCCTACACCCACGGCTGCTGTTGTTTGATTCTTGAAATAATTTCTCAGTTATACTTGTCCTTATCTTTTTAGTAGCACTTCTATAGTGTTGTTGTGAGCATTCACTTTCATCGGGTGCATCGTTCTCCAGTCTCCTATAAAATGAATAAGCAGAGGACTGGGTGCGCGACCCTAACCCACGGAAGCTTGGATCTCAACCTCTGCTGTGTTGGATGGCTGAGTGGGTAGCGTGCTGCGACGTGCGATCGAGTGGGTGCGCGACCCTAACCCACGGAAGCTTGGATCTCAACCTCTGCTGTGTTGGATGGCTGAGTGGGTAGCTTGCTGCGACGTGCGATCGAGTGGGTGCGCGACCCTAACCCACGAAAGGTTGGATCTCAACCTCTGCTGTGTTGGATGGCTGAGTGGGTAGCGTGCTGCGACGTGCGATCGAGTGGGTACGCGACCCTAACCCACGGAAGCTTGGATCTCAACCTCTGCTGTGTTGGATGGCTGAGTGGGT
>SDVV010028349.1:0-11971 GCA_016164225.1 Gammarus roeselii | reverse complement strand
TATATATACATCATATGTATATAATATATGAAAGTTTGGTCTTATTGGTCTCATCGGTATGCATTTATTTGTGTTCGCTGATTATTAAATTGAAAATAAGTCATTTTGTGTGTAACCCAACATCAGTATATATCAATACACGCTGTACTCGTCATAGGCACACGCAAATAAGCTTAGCCCCTCGGCGCTAAATGGTCCATTAACTTATTGGACCTTTTAACTAAACAGATTCTGGTTGTTTGTTTCATGACTCATTCTTGCCATGTAGAAAGTCTATCTACGAATAGTGGATTTTCAGATCGAATTTAATCAATATAAACTTTATTAATAGCAATTCTCTCGAAAATTTCAGCCGATGTTGAGAGTCTGCCGATGCCAAGACCAAAAAGGTGTTCGGTCCCAAGGCAAGATCCCTGCAATAAGACCGTTCCCAATTGCCTCGTTAACTTTCCGACGGATTTTGAGGAAGCGTTACTCGAAAGATTAAATTATTGTGAAAATTCCTAGCCAATTTACTTTGAACGCATCTACGCATTTCGTTAAAATCAACTCGAATTGGTCGGACGAGGGCATGCAGAGGCGGGTGGAGTAACTGGACAAAAACAGCGTCAGGACGATAAAACAGAGCAGCGACGGGCTGGACTAGCGTGCGCACACCGTGCTACTTTTTGCCCTGTTCTGATCCCAAGAGAGGACTCACTTCCATTTAACCTCTATGGGGCGGCAGGGATCGAAGAGGCTACCCCGGGCTAAGATAACTGATATACCCTTCGTCCTTGAGGCCCGCCACGTACGCTATCAAAGAAACGCGGAGAAAGCTAACATATATGTGAAGAAAAGCGCCCATACCCCGACAATACAGAACAATATCATAAACGCCGTATGTTGCATTTAATATTTCCTCTATTTGAGCGTTTGCATACAAAAAAGATTTCATTCACCCTTGATTGCATTATACATCTCTCATCTTCAGCCTTCCGCGTTCGCAGTATAAACTGCGATCGTAGTTCAGTAGGAGCATCAGGGCACTCACTGAACCTCTCAAACTGCGATCGTAGTTCAGTAGGAGCATCAGGGCACTCACTGAACCTCTCAAACTGCGATCGTAGTTCAGTAGGAGCATCAGGGCACTCACTGAACCTCTCAAACTGCGATCGTAGTTCAGAAGGAGCATCAGGGCACTCACTGAACCTCTCAAACTGCGATCGTACTTCAGCAGGAGCATCAGGACACTCACTGAACCTCTCAAACTGCGATCGTAGCTCAGTAGGAGCATCAGGGCACTCTCTGAACCTCTCAAACTGCGATCGTAGCTCAGTAGGAGCATCAGGGCACTCTCTGAACCTCTCAAACTGCGATCGTAGCTCAGTAGGAGCATCAGGGCACTCTCTGAACCTCTCATTTTGAAGTTCATGATCAGGGCCCTTTTTGTCATGCTGCAGCTGGGCTGCTTGTTTAACCTGGAATGAATTCAGCGCTTGTCGCCCCAATTTTGAAGGGTGGGGACCGTACGAAACCAATAATGAAAGCATGAGACAACACGCCACTGACTTTGACTTTTCACAATTGCCTGTTCACAATTGCCCAAATCGTTTGAGTGTTAATATACCAGTGAGTGCATTTAGCTTAAAACCCAATCATATGCAATTATTTGTTGTTTTGTGATTCCATCATTAGTGTTTTGTAGATACTATGGCTCAATATTTCCAATGGTCGGGCGAGAGCTTGGTTGCATAGGCTGACGAAAATATTTTTTCTTGCATACTCAAACAGAAGATAAAATGACACCATATCGTAACAAAACGTTCGGTGCCAGAAGGACATTGACTAGACGCGCTAGAAGAACATTGACTAGACGAGCTAGGAGGACATTGACTAGACGCGCTAGAAGGACATTGACTAGACGCGCTAGAAGGACATTGACTAGATGCGCTAGAAGGACATTGACTAGACGCGCTAGAAGGACATTGACTAGACGCGCTAGAAGGAATTGACTAGACGAGCTAGGAGGACATTGACTAGACGCGCTAGAAGGACATTGACTAGACGCGCTAGGATGTCTTGCCAGGAGGTCTTGCCACACGTATAATAAGCAGATACGCATCGTTAATTTCAGACGTTGTATTGAATTTAATTGTAAGTGTTGTTGTTTTAAATTTGTAGATTGCTAATTAATGCTTTATAAAGACCTGTGCACACTGTTTCTTCTACCGAGGGATCAAGATCCTTTTGCGGAGGAATCACGATCCTTCTGCGGGGAGATCAAAATACTTCTTCGAAGAGATCAAGATAAATTCGGACGTTTCTAGGGATTACCACGTAACTACCACGTAACTACCACGTAACTACCACGTAACTACCACGTAAATACAGCTGTTCTGGACCAAATCCTTTTCCCTTAAATATTTTACTGTTGTAGTTTTGAGACGACGGAAGGAGTCGGACGGTCAGATTTCAGGATACGTATGAAGGAATCGTGTGACATTTTCGAGACCCTTCCGGTGAGAAACCTTGGTCTCTCCGATAAGAGATCTTGATGAGGGTTCTTGGCCCCTCACCGGAGGACTCAGGGTCCCCGTGTGAAGTGCTATCAAAATTACACCAGCTTAACTGAACCCCACTGGCGGCGATAGTTGGGGCTCATTGCTCAAAGCTTGCTGCTTCTGCCTTATCTTTACGTGGTACGTTCACGACATGCTCTGTCGACTCTCACCCTCTCACTGTCCAGTGGATACACAAGATCTACAGCTTGGACAGAAGGATGGATTTTTGTAGGAACTTCATTTCAGAACGGACGTGGATGCAAGTGAGTCAATGTGAATTAAAATGGTCGCTAGCATCATGGTTATTCTGGTGCATTGCCTATTAATTACTGTAGCCACATAATAGATAAATTATGGAGCGAATGATAATACACATAACAAGATTACATCACCAATTTGTCTAGTTTATCTAATGTGTGCTTGTCGGTTCGAAGTTCCGACGTCGCAGTTCGTTGGGAATAGTAGTGTCCTAAATACTCGTCCGTCGGAGTTTTTGTCCCGGAATTTCGGGATCCCGGTTAATTTAAAAAAAAAAAATCCAGAATAATTTCTTTGTGCTGAGATATCCCAGATTTGATTTGAGCCTCATTTCCGCCGGAGCGTCAACATGAGTCATAATAGGCTCCCCAGTACGGCGCGAGGGATATCCCAGAATGTTCTACAAAGTGCGCACGTGGAACATATAACACACTTCCGATAACATCGAGACGAAAAGCAAACCAGTTTCGGAGCAAATAACCATCCACCTTCATTGGTAGATGTAAGGTAACCAGTGTAGACGTATGGAACACTACTTGACCGTGGGACGCCTTGTAGCCCAACCTTGTAGACATTGGGACGCCTTGTAGCCCAACCTTGTAGACAGTGGGCCAATTCAACCTTCGGTTGAATAGGAGAGAGCATCTTCGCGGCTGCATTATTCGAAACAAAGTTGACAACCGTAGCGTAAATGTTCTGTTTTTGATATAAAACACTCTTGACAAATGCACTAATACACCCTATGTGTAACCAATGAATCGATTTTTCGTTTAATAAATTAATTCGATTCTTAATTAATGATCGGTTGTATTATTTTGAAAAAACTTTTAAATGCAATATCAATTTAAAAAGACTTGTTTTTTCAATGTCATGGACATCTTTTTTTTTCTAGTATTTACGGACAACCCCCTTGCCACAATGCCTCTGCGTCCACATTTGCCACCTCCTTCCTATTCTTTATAAACATGTCATAAGTCACTGCCATTTCCTTTCTTAACCATTCCTCAAGGGCTCTACTCTTTTGTGTCACTGTCATTGTGACCCTCCTCGCTCCTCCACTCGCCACCTTTCCTCCCACCCAGTCAGACGAAACGATCATGCCGGACAAATGTTGGTGCCTATAAAGCCAATAATCGATACCGGTTAGTTACTTATATTCGGAGCGGTAGTTATGATACATCTCGGCACTAATCGATTCGGGAACCGAAATCTGTGAGTCCGATTTGGTTCCTATTCTAGTACCGATAACGATTCCGTCGTTGGCATTGATTTGTACCGACACCCGCACTGACGTCGTTTGAGTCAACTTGTTCAATGTCAATCACTTCAGTGGTTGCCACTTATCTTAATTGAATGGTGCAGATATCGGTACCGTTCCGATAAAACTATTCCAGGTATTGGTACCGTTCAGGTACATATATCGGTACTCTTCAGGTATAGATGTCGGTACCGTTCCGGTACAGATATAAGAGCCGTGCCGGTACAGATACCGGTACTGTTCCACAGCAGACATCGAAACCGTTCAAGTTCAGATTACTCTTCTCATAGTATGCTGAATACCGTGGCTAAATTGCACCCTGAGCAATAAAATGCAATCAAAAGTAAATTATAAACGGTTTATTATAAATACAACAAAACAAATTCCTCAGAGTAAGCCGTTCACACGACGTAAGGCGGGATCGCCCGTGGTCAAATAGGTCAAGGAAATTACACTCATGTAGTCACACAAGCGTAACAAATTTTTCGTAACGTGTCCATGAGTACGGCAACATTCAGCCATTATTTTTTACGTCTTTCAGCATCGCCTGTTACCTATAAAAATACAAAATTTTGTTGAGAGCACTCGTAATTTTTCCCACTGACAAGGGCGGTAACGTAGTTCTGCTGGATCGAACTAGCTACCTCCAGAAGGCGGAAGATTTGTTGCTGGATGAGAACACCTGTATACAACTTGATAATGATCCTCTTCCATCGGGTTATAGAAGGTCCCGCAGTTCTCTAAAGACTTTTGCTCTATTGTGCCCAGATCGTTCTTTAATTTATATATTCATTGAAAATTCTACTAGTCTACCATATTTCTATAGTATTACGCAAATTCATGAATAAAATTATCCGCTCCGTCCGATTGTCTCTACCATAAATTCAGCATCCCATTCATTGGAAGGGTGGCTCTCCAAGTGATGTCGAACGTTCATCTCCGTCACACTGTGAATTTGACCGAAAAACTTCGTAACTTTGATATATCCAATTCCTTAGCTCATTATAAAACGTTCGTCATCACTCTATTCACCAATGTACCATCAGATGATGTGCCGAGTGTTTTGTTAACTAAGTTTGATGAGGGTGTTCTAGGCAATCCCATCCCTATACGCCCTTTTCTTCAGATGATTAGGGTCTGTGTTGATGACAATTATTTTGTGTTTGAAGATAAATTTTATGAACAAATATTTGGTGTGGGATAATGAAATGATCGACTTGAGCTCGTCAATTGCATAAGTGAAAATCCGTGTTAGAAATGCAGATGGATCCACGTTGGCCGCCGCTGCACATGTCACACTCGTTGACGGATTTTTTCATAGCATGTTCCAAAGTCATTCTCAATTCCTAAATGGTGTTCTGTGTGAAGGAAACAGTTACGCAGGACTACTAAATAATCTCAACGCCTATACATCCATGAAAAGCTCCGATCTAAACAATAAAGGGTTGAATATGATGTATAAATCACTGCAAACACCCATTCCAGATACCACCGTCGCAGCGAATTTTGCTAACCAAAACGAAAATGAGGTTTGGATTCAAGAAAGTGTACGTCATAGTATACATTTGATGGGACCACTAAGCTTTGATGTAGCCGGTAGCAACAGTTATCTATTGGATAATGCCAGCGTAAATATATGATTGGAGCTGGCAGAACAAAGTTGCGTTCTTTCAACACATGACAATGACAAATACATAAAAAAAAATCATGCAAATTTTGGGACAAAAGGTTATACCATATCCTACAGCTTTGCTTGCTCTAAATAAAGCGCTCACAAAAAACAATGACATGATTGAATACATGTTCGATCGACCTATTGTCAAAACAATCGTGTTTCCTACCGGTCAAAATTTCATCTCCATTGATTCCTCCTTCAACGGGGTTGTTTCACATAAATTAGCCCTATTTCTCATTGATCAAGCGGCACATAACGGAGCATATGTTCGCAATCTGTATTACCTCCAGCATAACGACATCACAAACGTTATCGTCGTTGTAAAGTGAAACTTCGTTACCAACATCAGATCATCGTTTCCCAGCGAGTGCGCTCAAGCATTCCATCAAACACTTTCGGCTCTAGGGACGCGTAACAGCTCTCATCTCATCACACGACAAAATTTAACTGCAGGAAGAACTATATTTGTTATAGATACAAGGCCAACCGACCCTGAAGATGTCATTAACCTAGAAAAAAAGAGCAAACATACGTATAACTGTGAATTGCGAAACTCCACCCACTGCGGATAAGATCATTTTCCTGGTAGATTATACACTCGGTGTCATCCAAATGAATTCGCCAAGGAGGGTATTACCCAACTATCTACATTAATCATGGATAATAATCAAATTGAAAATAAATCCATGAGCTATCCAATTATGTAACGTGCCTATATAGGGTGTTTTGATGGAAACAGAATGCCCGCGCACCGAATGAACGGCTACAAGATTATTAACTCTTTGTTACCAGCTCTTCGCTACCAGCTAAATGAGCTATTCTACGGCAGTTTTGTTTCAATACAGCAACTGCAATTAGTATGTGATACCTCGACATTTGAACATGTAGCTCTTCGTCTTAGCACTATAGTATATTTCTGTCGTGTCGGTTGACACTTTCACCAACCATTGCCGTTCATTCGTTTCACTATGCGCTAGAAGTAGGTAAGAACTACACTTGCATTTGTTGCCATACGATATATTTTTCCATTTTTATATATCTTTTGTTCGAGCTGGTAGAGCAGTGCAACTCTTCTTACGTTGCCACGGGTGCGGTACTGCAGGTATTCATTTATTCCTTCATTATGAGTGTTCAGCGCTGCACTCGGAGTCAAAATAATGCACACCTTGTAGATGGTTTATACACAGATCAGTCGCGTATGTGTTTATGGGTAGATCAAAGTGAGTCCGCACACAATTGTTATCCTTGTCGTCCAATGTCTACCTATGCTCGTAGATACCATTTTGCATTCATTAAGTGAATGTATTTCTTTGAGGTTTCATAGATATATCCGGACCAAATGCATGAGAGTAACATAAAATTAATCCCAAAATACTTGTCTCCCAGATGTTTTTTTTTCTGCTGCGGGAACTTGAATGTACTTATTTGTTTCATAGAATTTGCAAACTCAAGGTATAATCCTATTCGATAAAATTATACCCTTGACCCTATGTGTTATCTATATTAAAGAATACCTTGTGAAACAACAGAATACCACGAGGAATCTCGTGAATAATATTTTTCTATGGGTGCACGTGTGTTTCAAGTCTCAGGTCCAAAAATTGTCAACAATCTTTCAGCTAACACTAGAAATTCCTCAAACGCATCTTGTGGATAATATGAACGCAGCTTTCAAATTTGTAAACGACGGTATCCCGGATCCTCACATCATGAGGGGGTCCAAACCAGAACCCCTTTCATTTTTGAACCTTCTCATTTCGTCAGAGCGTTGGGTGCCTTTGCACGGCATCTATCGGCTGTCGCCACACACGGTATCCACGGAGCCGCGCAGTATCTGAACATACTTTCTATTTGAATACTTGTTAAGATGTAATTCATGAAAATATGTGGGGTATCTACTCTGAGAAAGCGAAGGGACCATGTCACTTGATATCAGGCGGGTAGCCAGAATTTCACCAAAGTAGCGGATTTGTCGTGACACAGGGTATCCGCGAAGCAACGCAGAGTTCGAACTCACTGGTATCTAGACACTTGATAGAATGCGTTTTGTGTAAATATGGAGGATCTCTCTTCTAGGAAACCAAACAGACCATATCGCGTAAATTCGAGTCTTAGTCGCATTTTTTCCACCTTTCATCGAACGAAACGAAACCAAAAATGTTTCAAACTGGTCGAATTGTACGGCATTCTTCGCAAAATGAACAAAAAAACATTTTCTCGATTTAATGTCGATTATGATTTCTTTTGATTAGTCCTATGTTCACCCTGAACGACCACATTTGTAATAAAAGTACATTGCACTATTTTTCGTACTCTTCCATACACGCAAATTATTTTGTTCTGTGCAGTTGTGTTTGAATGCAGCAACTGCAATTAGTTACTGATAATGCAATTTTATACATGAGCTCTTTTCTCGGTGCCGTGACCTGTTCCATTAGTGTAACTACGTGTGAAATTTTGAGAGTCGGAAGACACCTTTTTCAACCAGTCACGGGAAATATTACTTCACTATGTGCTAGCATTCGGTGAGAACGGTCTCTGTATACTGGGCAAGCACTTGTTTCTGTATGATATAATCTCATCTTTACATGTACGACGTGTAGATGCTATTGAAGCAGTGCGATTGTTAGCATTACTTCACTAGCACTATTTCACTGGAGCGGTACTGCTGATCCTGTTCTTATTTGCTAATCATAAGTTCGTAATGTTTTACTCTGGTACGCGATATCTTAAATCCTGTTTGACCAAACTTCTTCAATTTTTTACGGTACCACTATGTTGAGAAACAAAATACATTGTGTAACAGTTTTTTCTGTGAGCTACACACTCCATTTAGGGCATTAGTTATTGGAGAGACCTTCTGACGCCAGTGGTGCACGATTTTGGTCAGCTGCGTGACGTCACGTTGCTGACTCGCATCAACTCCGCAGAGCCTCACAAAGATGTTGGACAGCTTTGCGTGCGGCGTAGTGTGAGGCTGCTGATGTGCGGCAGGAACTGTGACCCATCAGTCGCAGGGAGCGCAGCACAGACCACTGCAACACTCCCGCGTGACGCTGTTCCTAGCGCATCCAGCGACGTCTTCGGTGTTGAGCGGGGCGGCTTTATTGGAGATCAACTGTGAGGTGTACCCCGTTTGGAAAAGGGGTGAAGGATTTTTTTTAATGCAGACTTAGGGAAAGGACAGAGATATCTCCAATTGTTATGTCATTCTTGTTTTGTTCACCTGAAACATGAGCCGTGTGATGAAATATTATCGAAGTGAAATGTAAAAGCTGATTTCAACCCGATGTGCCGTTAAGACGTCACAAATTTTACAGCAGTAATATCTCACCTTGATCTCTGTTGTGACAAAATACGACTTATTTTGACGATCTGCGCAAGTTGAAAAATAATATTGATGGAAACTATTAAATGTGTTCATAAATCATTTTGGGTTCATGAGTTCTACATGACGTTAAATGGATGCGACTTTTGTTGATTTTCTGTATTACACATCCAACAAAAAACGCATCCTCAATCAGTAGATACGAATGAGGTGGTAAGCATAATGACTAATTGTGGTTGTTAAACATATGCGGATGCCCCGCGGATGTGGATATTCGCTTTATCACTAATTTCCGCCTTATTCGCGGATTTGTTTGAAAAGCATAAATAGGGAAGATCTTTTCGTGAACGGTTTAGTTTGTCCAGGGCTAGATAATAAATACCTACTGATGTCTTCTTGCCTTGTAAATCTTAAACATAAACTTTTAAGTGTAAAAATATGTTCTTACCTCTCTTTACACTCACCTGTATCCATTTCAACGCTTTGACTGTATGATGGTACTCTATTGACAAGACCCTCTATTGACAAAGACCCTTAATAACTAAGACGCGGATCTCTACTCAAAAACTCACTCAATTCCCTGCATTTGATCGGGTAATACGCAAAACAATTCATCAAAGTGATTACCCTAATTGTACGTAGCAGCGTGGTCGCCATCAAGGAGTATCAGATGTAACAAAAGGAAAATTCTTCATAATCATTTCAAGAAAAATATTTTACTGGTGATGGCGACAGAACGGCACATGGCGACCTAAGACGTTTTCGTGGACCAGTTCATCTTAATCATAAGGACAGGGATCACACACGAATTTGCCATCAAAGTAATGCTTCGTTTTTGTTTGTAAATAAAAAATTATGTTTGTATGTGGCATCTATATTTTCAGGCGACAAGTCAGGGAACTCAAGCAGTGCGTAACAGCAGGGAAACGTTTGTTACTGAGGCGTGTTTCGCCCTATGTTCTTCAGGTTCACGTGTGTCACCCAACTCTTCAAAATCATAACGCCTTGTGCTGAACTCATCACAATCAAGTTCACCGGCGTCAGCCCGAATGAGCTCATTTTCGGATTATTAATAATTACAGGTTCATCATCAATAACGTGCTGGTGAACTCTGAACGACGAAGATGTGACGTCATCAATTGATAATTTAATCATGTCTGCATGAATTTAAAAACGATTTATGCTTCCAAATGTTGTTGTAGAGATGTTATTATATATAAGATACGTATTTGAGTTTAGTATAACACGCTAATCTGCATCGTTTGTTTGTGTTCTGACGGGTCCGTTCAGCAGCGGGTGGAAAATCGTTTGCTCAGATTTTTTCGTTTCTTTCGGACGTGATCACAACCAATTTCGTAGTGAGCGTAGAACAGTACACGGTGAACTAAGAAAACATAGGGTCTTTTTGCACCGTTTGTTCATTAAATTGATGGGAATATGGGTCAAGTGCTATATGTACTTATGTAATTACAATATTGAATAAAATAATGAAAACAAAAATGGAAAGAAGGTAATTGTTCAGGATTTCATACAAAAAATATTCGTTGGTGCGGTGTACGGCCGACCCTATTGATGAGGGATCTGACTTACACATCGGTGCTGTCCAGAAGATATCAGGGGTGGAAGGTAGAGTGTGAGCCAAACGGCTAAGGTAAAAGAAAACCAACGAACACTTAGGAAGACGTAGATTGTAGTGGCAATGGCGCAGCACGAGCAATTATTTATATCTTAATCGGTGCAATTTGGGTGCAAGCAAATTTCTTGTATAGACTTGAAATGAAAAAAATTAACGGAATATCTATTGATTCCATTCCGTATTAGTAAAAATGCATTGCTTGCCGAAACTTACCATATTTATTGAGCTTGATTGTAAGTACAAAGAAATTTTATCATCATAGAGTACAACGGTAGTGTTTCATTCATTTAGATCAACAGAAAGACTCCTTAGCATCAGCAGGAATCTTGTTGACACAAAGTACCCCATTATTTTGTATCATATTATCAGAGAAGCTTAGTAAATGTTAAATTACTTGAATTTATTGAAGTGACCTGTAGTACAACAATCAGGAACATCAACCAGATTAGATCGCTTCTGTGGCGTGATCCCAGCACCAACTCCCTACTAATGTTCCATAGGGTCATCAAATTTTAAGATAACATATTAATATATTCTGCATCAATTCTAATTTTTGTAGGCAATGTTGTTACATATTCATTTTGGCTTGTATCAGTACTCACGTTACAACGGCTTCAAACGAAGTTTGGTTCGTGCCGTAGTGACGTCACGCCAAGCACCCTTGGGTTTAGAATCAGACATGTCGTTACATGCGGGTTCAGTGCAAATTGCTGTCAAATCTTCCTTTTACATTTTATTCGCCTTGGTCAAATAACTGTAAATAGTACAGTTATATAACCATGACGTATGCAACACACTCAGGTGCTGTGGAGGATATATCCCACATGCCTAGCACGGAGAAAAAGTTAGTGTATGTATGCATATGTATGTATGTATGTACTTGTGTATGTATATGTATATGTATGTGTATATATATATTTATGTATGTATATATATGTGTGTATATGTATATTTATGTGCATATACATGTATATGTGTATGTGTATGTTTATGTATGTAGATAGTTTGTGGACCATCTTGCTTTCAGCGTGGGTGAGCGTTTTCTTGGTTTGGGACTGGGAAGGAAGTGTGCGGTGTCTACCGCCCTCTCCCCCCCCTTCCCCTCCCTTTCCCCAGCTGCCTGAAGGGTTTCCACATATGCACACGGACAGTCGCACCCAAAAAAGGTTTACTCTCATTCAAGAACTAACTTCAACATTACCACATTTACCATTACCATAAAAATGACCTATTTCAATGTCATATGTATACCTTAGGATAACTTACGCCCACA
>SDVV010028348.1:0-11972 GCA_016164225.1 Gammarus roeselii | reverse complement strand
GTCAGGAAAGTTTGGTCTCTCAAAGGAGTTGGAGATGACCTTCATTACCCTCTTCAAGAAAATGGAGCAGATGGGAATGGGTCATTCGATAGTAGAATTCAGCGAGATAATACATGATTATCTGGATTCAAACTAAATCTACTCTATTTCCCAATAACATGCCTGGACTCGATTGGGTTAGAAACTTTCTTGCACGTCACAATTTCACCTTGAAGAAAGAAGATCAGATGCAACTGGCTTGATAAAGTGTTACATCTGATCCTTTCATAATCAACTAATTTTATGATAAGCTCCAGGAAGTTATAGAAGAGCTTGGAATTCAAGATTGCCCAGAGTGCGTCTACAACTTGAACGAGACAGGGTTTCCCACGGATCCATCTAAGGTTAGATCAATTGGTACAAAGGGCATGGAAACAGTAAAGGTCATTCAAGGTTCAATCCATGAAAATATCACAGTGCATGCAACATGTTGTGCAAAGGGCAGCTGCCTTGATCCACCGATTGTCAGAAGCAAGAAAATGCAATCAACTTGGGTAGGAGATGAAGCGCTGCAGGATAGCTACCCAGTAAGCAGTGAGCAATTCTGGCTGGATGACCAGCACCATCTTTGAAGCATTCTTCAAATCGTTCACAGAGAAAACTGCTGGAATCAGACCACAGCTACTGTTACTAGATGGACATCTCAGCCATACCTCATTGATGACTGTAGAGCTTGCAGTGAAGGAGAACATAACAATCATGAAGCTTCCTCCCCACTGCATCTGACCTACTTCAATCCTTGGATGTTGCATGTTTTGCTTCTCTAAAGGTCCACTAAGAGAAGATGGTCCACGATTTCACGCACAAAACAGGTGGAGAAGAGCCTCTTTGCAAGTTACCTTTTGTGAACATGCTTTGCTCTATCTGGTGCATGGGCTGTCACCTGACCACATCAAAGCAGAATTCCAGGCTACATGCATAGTCCCTATCAATAGAAGCAAATATTCAATAGACAGATTGGACAAGATCAAACTAGAAGCCTATTACAGATGGGTCGACAACAGAAGACCAAAGGACAACAATGACCAGCCTCTGCTTTATAATGAAGAAGGGCAATTAGAAGCTGATAGGCAATTAGAAGGTGAAGGGCAATTAGAAGATGAAGGGCAATTAGAAGCTGCTACTGAAACAGAAACTGCAACACTAATGCAAGAGGAGCCAGAACCTGAGACACAACCTGGATGCAATTTCTGGAATACACCATCCACAACTCCACAACCAAGAGCTTCTACACCCAACCAACACGCACTCTCTTTCAAGTTCCAAGCACAATCCTGACAGAGTCAACCCTTTGCAGTCTTCAGCGAGCTGAAAAGCCTAGATCCAGAAGGCATGAACATTTTCCAATTTGTTCATGAATTGGAATATGAAGACCAGGGTAACCCCAGTAGGCCAGCTAAAAGCATTGAAAAGGTTCTTCAATGAAGGGGAAGGAGTGCTGAGCAGGCTATAAAAAAAATCCTTAAGTTATTCCTACAAGTGATCAAGTGATAACTCATGTCAAGTGTGTGGAAAGAATGAAGAAAATGGCTGAGAAGAAATCAACATCAGCTACAAAGAAGCAACCAACCAAAAAGACTACAACCAAGAAGACAATGGGGAAGAAAACAATGACATACGACACGGAATCCAGCGCCATGACCTTTCAGACATCAAACTTGAAGACACCATATCTTCAGACAGACAATGAACAACAGAACAAACTTTAATTACTAAGGAATTGATCAACAAATATGTCGCAATAATTTACACCGAGCCACAACTTGAATAATATTGGGGAAATATTGTCCACACAACTGAATCTAATGAACAGACAACCAAGGTGGAAGTGTACTTTGTTAAACAGAAAGCCACAGGCAGTGACGCTAACAAGTGGATGTGGTACAAGCCTGCAAAACCAGAAATCAAAGTCTTGAATATCAAACATGTCTTATATGGGCCTCTCATACCTTCTGTTAAGCACAAAATTTTCACTTTCCCTGATAGTGAGGCAAATGCTCTTCTTCTTTGTGTTGGAGAAAATAGGCATCTTTAATCACATCAACCAACAGCATTATCAAACATCATCCATCTAATCAGTTATAACATCTCACAGCATCATCTATCTCACCAGTCATCAGTTATGAAATGAAGTTCATTTTGTGTTAAAGTTGATCGCAGTATCGAACAACTTCAAATATGTCATTATTCAACATTTTTAAGGTTTATTTTACCATGTGGGGGTAATCTAGATCACCCAGTGGGGTGAAATATGAACGTTCATACGCCACCTCACATGGTTCATCATCAGATAAAATTTACTTTTAATGATTAACAGCCAAAAGAGTTAGACTACACCACTACACCAAGTCACACAGGCTCTTGATAAAACCTGCATTATCTAGATACGGTTATCTATTCAGATCTGTTCACCAGGTTGTAGAAAAGGCTTCCCTATTATATTGCAGCCCATTATACCATGCACTCTTCTGAAGTACAGATACAAATTGTTTTCCTTCATTTGGCAGATATTTTGAAATATATACCATACCAAATAGAGACTAATTAAAAAGTTACCAATACCAGGTAAAACTCCCAGAGGGCACTTCAAATTTTATATACAGGTATAAACAGCCTTAACACGCTCACCTTGATTTTCTTTACTGTTAGTGTTTATTTCCCATAAAAGCCATTTCATAATTTCTGAAACAGCTTGAATTCTGCAATTTGTACCCTCAACATCTATTATATAGCTATGTCTAGTTATTTGTGATTTGATATGTAAATACAACATATGCAGCTATGGCAAATTTTGGGACAAATCCCAATGATCACATAATATATTTCTTTGGACTACAACTATAATTCTTGCTTACCTTAACCTTCATGTGATTGTTGGGATCAACCCTCCTAACCAGGAGGAAAGGGCTGTATGTCTATACATACATACATACAGATCACTTATAGCCGTTCTAATGAAAAAGATACTGCTGAGTGAAAACTCCCTAAACAATGCAATTTTCCAAGAGCCTGTCCAACCAAGTAAGGGTTAATCAACACCAATTTTGTCATGAAAGTTATCACAAGCATCACAGAAATACTGTAGTGACAGTCTCCTATGTTGTAGTATACTCAAAATTTGTTTGACTGTCAACTGGTGGAGCAACAAGGGTTACAATTAGACAAATCTCTACTCTATGGTTGATCATCAATCGGAGTGAGCGGGAGTTTATATCTTTTTAAAATGCAGCATGGGTAGCAGACTGTATTCCATGGTAAATGTAGATGATTAATCAGAGTATTTTAGTGATTGGGAAATGTAATTGCAATTCATTCGCGTTAACCCACGTGAATGATTGAAGTTCTTCAAATGGGCCTAAAATTATTACATTATTCCTCTCCCTCCACTAATTTTTGGGAAATTTTGATGTATTGTGACAATCCTTAACATAAAATAGTAAATTTAAACATTGAATCATAAAATTTGACAGCCTTGGTGCCTTGAGCACACAATACAAACTGGATTAGATCCATCATTGGATCCATGAAAAATTTGCAATAATGTCAACTGTCAACATCCATGACATATTTTGATACCAAACATACAATTGTTCAACCAGTTACCAGTGTAGGTTAGTTGATTGAAACATTTGAATATTATTCAGTTACCTTTAAATAGACAATTCAAATATTTGAAGATGTTCAGTATTTGGAGATGTAACAGCATCTGGCATCAATGTTAACCACTCCTCCAAATGGATTATATTCTATTGGCAGTTCATTCTATAAAATTACATTGCTTTCCAAATACATCAACCACATGAAGCTACCTATGTATTTGCTGGAGTTGGTTTGTGCCACAGTTCAAACAATTGGAAGCTACTGACCATTCAGTCTTGCAATAGCATAGCTAAATCCCGGGCATAGGCCTTAAAGATGCAAGTTTTCTCACTAACAGTATGGTTGGTGATGCAGCTTTGTACCATGGTGTGGTCAAGGCATAAGGCCTGAGAGAGCAAAGATGCATTATGCACCCAAAAAATAACCTGCATGTGACTAGAATAATAGGTATCTTTGCCATGCAGGTTAGAAATGGGCACCCCAAAGTTAGGATAGGAGAGTAATAAAAAAAATCAAAGTCCAGTTGCAATGTTGCCAGCTAATATTTCTAGCTGCACATAACATAACTTGATGTGCCAGCTCAATCCCACTGCACCAGGGTGTACACCATTTTGCATTTTGATTTTGTACCATACTCACATGTGCTTGCATGTTTCATACATATTTTTTTAAGAAGTATCATCAAAAGGAAAAGTGAAGACACATGCAGAAAACTTCAATTGATTAAGTGAATAGGAACACTGGACAGGAGTGAGTGACCTTGAAAGTTCAGGTTTAGCACAGAATTGTTATCGATTCCTGCATCACTATTTGAAAAGCTAAGCAGTAGTCAACAGATTCTACAAGTAAAAATATATAAGGATTGCTAATAACCATTGTAATCACTATAAATTCATAGAAAACATTCTTAGTAGCTGTCGAAGCGTCACTCCCAGTGTGTTCTGAGATCATTTTGGGATATAGCTAGTAGTTATTCTAAATAGAATAGGAGCGAAGCGTCACGAACAGGTTGTTACTAGATAGCTCTAAACTATTACGCTAAAACCTAACTTGTAATTCATCTGTGCGGTCGTCCATAATTTTTCTACCTCATCAGACCCAACTTCTCACTGCTCTGCAAATCCAAAGAGCAACGAAGCGAGTGAACTACGGCGAGATACATGCAACCTGCTCTTCCTACGCCTTGGCTACCTACTGCTGGACTTGGCAGTCAAGGTGTGGTTCACATTCTCTGCACCGTCGTGTCTTCCATGGAGCCTAGAATCACAAATATAAATCATTTGATCCAAATTTAATTGACACAATTACCCTTTCTATAACCACAAACCCTTCATTAGAAAAAGTGTTACTGTTTACTTACCCTAAAACCGCGAAATAACCTTCATTGAGGGAAAGAACGGTCAAGACGGAGAAAGCGGAGGCACTGACGACCGCACACACTGCAAGTTACCCAATCTCTGGCTCCCAGGCACAAAATCGATCCGCTTCGCCATCTAGCGGGCTCGTCGCCAACTTCTCCCAGTTGATATACCCCGCTCTCCCCCTCCTTCTCAATATCTGTAGACAAACTACTACCCTACCCAACTGTTCCTCTGTACCCACCCACATCATCCTTCTCACCCTCCTCCCCCAAAGCCTCCACCCCTATTTTCCGTAGAAACAGGTTTATTGAAGTCGCGGGCGTGTTTTCAGCAGGAATAGAGAAAGAATTGGACATGAAATTGTGAATGCCGGTACATAATCAGAATTATAATTACAGCTGTGTGTACTACTGCAGACCTCAAATCAGTTCTCTAATCTAATGTAATTTACAGGATTACGTTCTATATTAAGCGCGAGACAATTTTGGAAGCAATTCGTGGCGTGCTCTGCTTACCCTTCTCTAGATCAGAGCTCACGCTACCAATACTGATGGACAAGTGGTCCGCCGTGGTGCCGTTGGTGGGGGAGAGAGGGGTACAGGGGGCAGGGTAATGGCACGGTGCCAAATGAATTTATTGTTTTGGTCCATTCACAATAACGTCGTACGCGAACTAGTCCGTTCAACATTCTCCTAGTCAATTTTTCATAGATGAACTATTATTTTTCATTCATTCAACATTTTGTAGTAACAATTAGTTTGAGATGGGATATTGCAAGAAATAATCATTATGGCCTATCTTTCCTTCATCTTGTCCCACCGCGCGTGTAGAAATTCAACGCTGATGATTTACCAGTGAACTACAATATCCAGTTTCTTGTGCTCTCTCGAACTCACATAAAGAGTGGTTTCACGTTCGTCAGAATGTAATTTTATAATATTATCAAGCAAGAGGAACGAAATACGGTATAAAATTGTAGTAAATCGTTTGTTTCTTTGAATAGCAAGAAAATTGCAAACGAGATAAAGGCATTGCCTTCCTGATTATTACATAATAAAAAATTTGTAAATTTTCAATAAGGAAAATTGAAATTATCTGCGTGAAAAAATGGAAATGTGATTTCCATCGATCTCACTTAAACAGGGCGTTTTTCACCCAACAGAAAGCGTTTTATAACCAACTGTCAATTTGGAGTATAGGTCGATAATGACCTCATATGCAAGACCGGTAAATTTCGGAGTTCAATAAGTATCGATTCGTGGACCTGTTCTTTTTCTTCTGTTTATTGACGACATTTGCTGTGAAAACTCTCTCGACAATGCCGGAATGGTATCATATGCCGATTATGTTCCAATTGATGTTTTTAGACTAGTAAACAAATTAGAAATGAAGAAGAAGGTCGAAGAAGTTGAGTTAACCCACGTAAATGATTGAAGTTCTTCAAATGGGCTTAAAATTATTGCAAGTAAAATCCTATGCATTATCTCGGAATCCACAACGAATACATGAAGAGTGCACGAGAATATTGTCTTCGATTCTATGGGCGTACTTTTGATGACAGAGTCAAAGTCTGGGAGATGGGCTTGATCCCAAAATGACCTGTGGACATCACGTTGAGAAGCGTAGCTCCAAACTGAATGGTACATTAATGTTTCTCAGTCGAACGAAAAAACAACTCAACTTCAAGCCTAGACTTCGTGTAATCAACGCTCTAATTTTTTTACATTTTATCTACTGCCGTACCATACGGGGGTAAGTACACGAAAACATTACTATCACACATTCAACACAACATAACTTCACTGCAAAAGTAGCCGATGGTGGGAACTCCAGAAAGAGTGATAACGTGACGCCTATTGTACAGAAACTCGACTGAATGAACATCCATGAACGATTGGCGCTTAGTGCATAAAGCTACAGGAGTTTTTTTTAATTCAGAGCTAGCTTTCACGTTCAAACTGTGTTTGAACGTGAAGAGGGCCATCAACAATCAACACGGAACGAAAATAATATTGACACCGGGTAAAGATAAACAAAGATTGGTGCCGAGGCTTGCACAATTTCAGGTCCGAAATGCTTCATCAATCTGACGGCTGACTTTCAAACTTGCGCTACCGTAACTTTCAAGCAGAAATGACCCACTCAATTGCTTGCCTGTCAACAGGGGCTGGCAGAGTGAAACAATTGATGACGATTAATCAGGGAGAGTTAACGAAAAACTACATCCTGCGACTCACACTATATATTATGCTCTCGACTTCATATATTATGCTCTCTCGACTTCTTTTTGTCTTTGTTTTCGAACAAATAGAAATATTCTAAATAAAAACACGGCTGTACAGTTGCCGTATTCTCGTCTCAGCTCGTTCCGACCCTTTGACTTTGAATTGTTTTAGCCTTGAAAGATATTCCCTTTGTTATGAAGGAAAACCATCGATGGTTAGCAAACACTACTGAACTATTTCCATACTCTCCTCTAAGCCCAACAGTTTTTTTCTGCCATGTTTTTCCCCGATAATGGAACATATAATGATTTTTTTAAACAAATTCCGACTTCACGTAACGACCGGGCATCACCTCGCACATCGTGACTAAAAAAGGTTATTCATACACAAACGATATGTTATTCTTCTAAAGCATTAAAATTATACACAATACATCAAAGATAAGTACAATGACTAGCTAAGATCATGCAACTGAGTATCTGGGGCTATATATGAACTGTCGGGAGGCATCTTACTTTCCAAGCTGAACATAAGAGAATCTGCAAGAGAATCCTGGGTCTAAGCGTTACATTTAATGAGAGCTCTGTGCTGTTCCTAAATGTTTACTTCCCAGTCAACTCCGGAGAAAACCTGGAGGAATATCTCAGATGCATGGGTGTACTTGGTGGTATCCTGGAGAGTAGAGAAGAGCAACTAGTGTGTATTCTGGGAGATTTTAATGCCTCCACACACACAAATAGATTCATTGAGATTGAAGAGCTATTTGCTGAGCATAATGTTGTATTTCAGGACACCAGGCGCTGCCATCTGACACGTACACATACGTGAATCACGGTTCTTCTTCCAACTCATTAATCGATCATATTGCATTGTCCTAACTGTTGTTCGATGCAACAACTTCATGTCACATGCTGCTCGATGTTGCCTGCACGGATTTCCGTGTGTTGGGGGTAACTTTGAGTGTAGATAGAACGCAGACTCCCAGCCAATCTGAATCCAGAGAGGTTAGGACGATTGATTGAAATATTGAGAATAGGGGACTCCTGAACGGATTCTATGCTGAGCTTGATGCTCTTCTTGCGAATATTCCTGATAGACTTTGCAGAGTGAATGAGGGTGTTGATAACGAAAGATTGAATTATCTCTATGGCTGCATGAGGCAGTGTATATTAATTGCAGGACGGCGGATTTACGGTACCAGAAAACAAACCGAACAAATATAATGTTCCAGGTTGCTGGAAGGCCTCGGGGAGGTCATCAGGCGGTAGCAATGAGGACAGCGAAGTAACTGTTTCTATTTCGTAGAAAACTTGCGTTCTTGAGAGAGAACGAGCAACAGTTACGTGTGCAGGCTCACCTAGCAAAATTGCGAGAAGGTAAATGTAAAAAAATTTGGAAGGAAATTTGGTCACTTAATCCTAAAATGGAAGCACTCCCGCTCGTAATGGCGGGCATAAGTGGGGAGGCAAACATTGCAGCGGTCTGGGGGGAGCACTTGAAGCGTATGAGAAATTCTGTTGACACCGTAGAGAATAGAGGTTAGGTACAAAACACCCTCGGCAATGTTGATGCTGTTAACGAAATGGTATCTGTGACAGAGGTTAGGAGTATTGCCAAGGGCCTCAAAAATAACAAAGCCGTTGGAAATGATGATATACCTGGTGAAGTGTATAAGAATGCTTCCCACAGACTGACTGCAGTGCTGGCTCTATTTCTTTCTGGCTGCCTTCATGTCTAGGAGCTACTACGATAGGTAATGCATGTAACTGGGATTCCTCTTTTAAAATGTAAGACGAAGGACCCTTCTGATATAGATAATTATTGCCCCATCGCTATTGCCACCTCTATTCCCTAGGTTATTGAGCAGGTTATTCTTGCAAGATTACAAGCATTTCTGTCTACTGCGAACAGTCAGTTTGGGTTTAAAAAGGGCCATGGAACTGAAATGGCGCATTGAAACAAACTGTTGAGTATTACAAAATGAGGGACTCGCCTGTTTTTCTGTGTTTTTTTTTAAACGCGAAGAAAGCTTTTGATAGAATAAATCATTGGACTTTGTTCAGAAAGTTGATTGAGAGGGGAGCATTGAAACAAACTGTTGAGTATTACAGAAGGAGGGATTCGTCTATTTATCTGTGCTTTATTAGTCGCGAAGAAGCTTTTGATAGAGTAAATCATTTGATTTTGTTCAGAAAGTTTATTGAGAGAGGAGCCTCTCTTCATATTGTGCACTTGCTTGTATTTTGTTACAGGGGACAGGAATTCCTAGTGCGGTGGGGTAGTTCGAACTCGGCCACTTACCATTGTAAAAACGGAATGAGGCAGGGAGGTAGGCTATCGCCACTGTTGTATATCATGTACACTGATGAGTTGAATTACCTTCTAAATAGAGAAAATCAAGGGTGTCATTTCGCCAACTGCTGTGTTAACAATCTTAGTTATGCAGATGATATGGTGTTGTTAGCACCGACTCTGTCAGCATTGCAAAAGCTTTTCGATACCTGTAGCAATTTTGCAGAACCCCATGATATTGTATATAACACAGCAAAATATGTATGTATGCTAGTTAGACCGCAAGGTCCTAATTACTACCTATCGACTGAGATGTAACTAGGCGGTGTTGCGCTGGATTATGTGGAGGAATTTTAATATCTAGGGCACATCATCACAGCAGATTGCACTGATGACAAGGATGTTGCAAAGCAAACAAGGCGGCCAAATGCAGTTGGTAACATGCTGATACGAAAATTCTCATATGCACAAAGGGAAGCTAAAATACAGCTCTTCAAATCGTATTGTTACCCCATTTATTGTAATGCACTGTGGAGAAAATACTTCAAATAAAGCGTGCGAAAATTGACGGTGAGTTATAATGACACATTTAGACGACTGATGCAGGACCCTCGCTCGACGTCAGCGAGCAGGGTTTTTGCTAAAAATCAGACAGATCACATCAAGGTACTGTTTCGTAAAGCGGCACACAGCCTTATGACTCGAGTTATTAACTCCCCAAATGAAATCCTCATTGCAATCTGCTCTGGTGATGCGCTCGCTGCCTCGTCAGTGTTAAGGCGATAGAGAGAATTTACACTTAGGTAGGATAAAGTTGTTAGCTTCAACTTTCTTTTGAATTGTGTGAGGTACTTTATAAATTTGTTCTCACTGCAACCCTAAAATAAGATGTTTAAATTGTTAAACTATGCCCATGATGATTGTTAGTAAAGTCGTTATTATTATTATTGGTATTCTTATTATTATTATTATTATTATTATTATTATTATTATATGAACACAACTCTTCCCGACGACACATGTCTCGATGAAAGAGCTATCAGGAGTATTTTTCAGTGTTTAATACATATGCACTGTGTTCTGCTAACACAAGGTGTGGCCATCTAATATTGGGATCTTTTTTAGAACAATTTGTTTGAGAGCGAAATATTAATTTGAATGTACAGCCTGATTCAATAGGCGACAGAGAATGCGATGGTATGGGTGGGTCTATGTGAATCAGAGAGCCACTGACGTAACAAGAAACAAAAAAAAGAGGTCATTTTAGAAATTATAGAAATAACATCTATTCTTACACGAGTGGTACGTTATTCGTGTGGAACAATAAATTTATACACAAATCTAAAGTAAGCATAGTGACAAGATAAGAACTTGTTACTGGATTATTGGGACTTAGTAGGAACGGTAGGGAGGCATCTTACTTTCGTAGCTGAACATAGGAGCACAACTGCCTGAAACATGCGGTGTTTAGAGTACACAATAAATATGCACTATAACCTGATTACATAAGTGGTTGCAATCTGACAATGGAATCTTTTACATCGCGATTAGTTAAAATTCTTAATTCAGACCACAGCCATATTTATTGGGTAGCAAAGAATGTGACTGTATGGATAAGTCTGCATAAGTTAGAGAGCCACCACTGGAATAACAAACAAACAAGTAACCAATCTTTATTCACACACAAGCCGGTGTGGTATTCTTGGGTCACGGAAACACAATACAAACATATGCGCAAAAACCCCAGATAACGTACAAAATAATACTTACATATTCACAATAAGTCATGTAGTGCATATACAACCATAAATAAATATGTGTAATAATTCTGGAGTGCGCTAAATGATAGGCTAAGGCCCTCAAATCGATTAGATGTCAATACAGAGTCCATCGCAACGTGTAGGCAGTCTTACTTCATATCATCCGCCAAATACATTGGGTAGCAAAGCCTGTTAAGGTGTATGTGCATGCATGGGCCTATGTAACTCGGAGAGCTCACACACAGACGGTATGGTGTTATTGTACTATACATAAGAGTACACAAATTTAAAATACATGTGATGATGGGCCTGGACCTTATAGCGTTCATCACATCGTGTAACCAAGTATATGAGCCCGTGAATAACCGGTAGCGTGCATCTAACTTTCCTAGCTGAGCATCGGTACCAGCCCTGCTGGAACATGACGCTAACTTTCCTAGCAGAGCATCGGTACTAGCCCTGCTGGAACATGACGCTAACTTTCCTAGCTGAGCATCGGTACCAGCCCTGCTGGAACATGACGCTAACTTTCCTAGCTGAGCATCGGTACCAGCCCTGCTGGAACATGACGCTAACTTTCCAAGCTGAGCATCAGTACCAGCCCTGCTGGAACATGACGCTAACTTTCCTAGCTGAGCATCAGTACCAGCCCTGCTGGAACATGACGCTAACTTTCCAAGCTGAGCATCAGTACC
>SDVV010028347.1:0-11972 GCA_016164225.1 Gammarus roeselii | reverse complement strand
TGGCTAGACTTATAAAAACAATTGAGAATGAAGTAATGCAAATAAGTATCGAATAAAATATATGTTGAAGATGATGAGGTTATTATAGTAAAGTAGCTAGGTATAATCTTTTGAGTGGAAGCGTTAAACCTTTGGTTGGAGCATCTAAGCAAATAAACCTACCATCGCCACCGCTAGATGGCGTGGTTGGCAGAAAGTTGACTCCCCCCAAGATCTGAGGGAGGCTGTCGCGTGTTTACATCTATTGAGTGAGGTTGTAGACGAAGTGCTCCAAGCCAGCAAAGGATAATGCTGCTAACGAAAAAGGATAAGTTTAAACTAAGACCATTGACTAGTCGATACAGTGACGCAGAGATCAGCAGTAGACTAACATACTGTTAGGTAGGGAATTATTTGTAGTTAATTCTAGTAACTGTAGCTTCACCGTAGACGTGACCCTTTTATTGTCAAGAATACGACAATGGCGTTGTTCGACTTAAGCTAAAGGTAAATTCCCTTGCCAAAGACCAAGCCCCAAATATCACCAGTCTGGATTTTGGGTTTACAGTATTGAGATATAACTTCATAAATGTCATGTTGTTTTTTCATCTATGTGTGTAAAATAATTAATAAGGATCCTTAAGGTTGGGTAAGCAAAGGTGAGAGAAAACCCATCCACAAAGACAACAACAGGACTTTTGGCCTAAATTGTGTTGGTGTTGGGAAGCTCGTCCCAACTGCTAGAAGGTGGATGCGGCCTCATGACTGGCGTCTTATTTATCGAGATCAAAGAAATTCAATGGATATGGAAGCCTCGTCTTTAAAAGATCCCGGTCTTACGTTGGAACAAAGTACCGTAGGCTCGGCGACTACAACGCACCGTGATGTTAAAAAAAGGGTCACAATCTTATGGTGTCAATGTAAAACTTTTAGCTATAAATGTTGAGAGCTCGGCCCCGATCAATAAATGGTTTCGAGACATCGCTTCTTGAAATTGAACATTTATGACGTCGCCTGCGTTGTTTCCTGAGAAAAACTAGGAAATACTAAGCGTCAACTGATTCAAGTTACTCTTTGCTTGTAATGCATTGTCAGATTTTGATAACATTTTCGCAATAATGTTTTTAAGCCTGGGCTCAAAGCAAAGCAAATATTCGAATACATGGAATGCCGTGAAGTAGTCTCAATAGTATCGCTTACTTTGTTAAAAGATTATTTGGTAAGAGCGCCCTCTTATCATCGTGCACTGTTATCTCCTTACGCTAAACTGGCCTCTCCCGCTTGCCGCCACGGCGGTCGGAGCGTGTCAGCGACAACTACTTGTTATTGCCGTACAATAGCCAGCATGTGACTGCAGACTGCCTGCCCTAACCCCCGCCTCTTCTAGCTTCAGGCTGCATTACCTGTCAATGACTGTATCAATTGATCAATGGCCGTTATCTGTTGCTGTGATATTAAGGCTGCTTGGTGGTTGAAGCAGCCTTGAATTATTGTCCCGTGGGGTGGTTGAAGCAGTGACTTTTACTACAATTTACCGCAAGGAGGCCTCTGCTGACTCACGAAATGACGAAGAAACTGTCGCGAGAGTGTGTGATCGTCTTCAATGTTAGAGAGCCAATTTTACATCAAATATCAGAAAGCAGAGTTCAGGTATTTATGGTAATATATGCAAAATTCTAACAGACAGAAAAATTAACAAAGAAAGAAGATATATCATCATGGTGTTGAACAATGACACAAACTTTACACTATCAGTATCAACCAATGTATTTGTAACAATGAAATACATAGTTTTTTCATTTACAAACTTAGAGCTTATATTGGCAAGAAAATCGTAGCTCTCTTAGTTGTTTATAGTTGAGCCTGTGAGTCCTGTATTGCAACATCCTAAGGGCTTTGATGAGCCTATGACTCCTGTATTTCAACATCCTAAGGGCTTTGTTGAGCCTGTGAGTCCTGTATTGCAACATCCTAAGGGCTTTGTTGAGCCTGTGAGTCCTGTATTGCAACATCCTAAGGGCTTTGTTGAGCCTGTGAGTCCTGTATTTCAACATCCTATGGGCTTTGTTGAGCCTGTGAGTCCTGTATTGCAACATCCTAAGGGCTTTGTTGAGCCTGTGAGTCCTGTATTGCAACATCCTAAGGGCTCTGAAACCATTACATTTCATTTCACGTTAAGGTGGGCTTTCCGTCGAGATTGCCTAACTTCTGCGGAATAGTTAAGCTGATCTACCTACCTTCTTCATCTAACTTACATTGATGAATAAAGTTTCAGATGCTTTCTGTAAAATTCGAAAGGTTATTGATTTAAATATTTAATGAGATTTATCTACACCAAGCCCAGCTATTTTTAAACTACATTTTTTTCAAAACTAGCACAGTGTAGCTAGTTCGAATTATAATTACAAATTGTGACAATTTTTTTATAATTTGTGCAATTAAGAATTATTCAACTGAACAGCACTCTATTACCTTCGATTTTTTTAACATAGCTATGTACAATATTTCTTGTTAACTAGAAATAATGGAACAATTTTGGTTGACAAGTTATACATAACAATAACGTGAGTTACTGTGGTGCGGATATTATTGCGGGTCAACGTGTTGCACATTCATTACCCCTATGAAACTATTATTTTACCTGTACATGTAAGGAGTATATGTTCTGTTCAAAGCAGCTCACTTTGATGAAAATATTGTACATATCCTACAGGAAAATATTATATATCACAACTTGTCTACGACCGCATACATGAATAAGTTATGTTTTGATGGATTGAATTGACGGTATTGACGTTAGAAAATACTAAAAGCATCAAACCTTTCAATCTTACAACCACAAACACACTCAGATGCACTAAGGAATATAGTAGCCTTTATGATGCCATTGTGTTGGAGGCTGTGGAGGGGAATGAATTGGACTTATTTCCAACGCTCTATCATAATTTCGCCTACTTCGCCATGATTGTGAGCTTATTCGGAATAGAGCAGGACTCCATGAATGCTGCAGAAAATGGACCTTCCTAGTAGAAAACTTCAGTATACAGGTAACTGCGTTATTCCTACAGAACACTGTATCGCACTAATTCTGATTCTATACGACCAGTAAAACCTTCAGATTACAAACTGCTATTGTTAAAATATTAACACTTTATTATGAGGCATAGAAGTATTATTTATATGAATAATATCATTTGGCTAAAGTCATTATAATACATGCGACCCGTAGGTGTTGTATAACTTTTATTATCTGATTCACTACCTGGACTACTGCCGCTTCAACAGTGCGCAGACACTGCACACACAAACCTTTCTTGTAACTGCAATTCTCGCCATCCAGAAAATGTATCATTTTTATATTTTAGAAGTTCATCCAAAGAAGCTCAGCATGTTTTTTCTTGCACGTATCCTATGTTAAATTTAAGCAGGTCGGCTTACAGGCTTCCTAATGTCCTCTATCATAACAGATCATAAAACGCACTAGATCATTATCAGTTGGCCCGAATAATGAGTAAAACTTGAAAATGTAAAATGAGTACAACAAGGCATGGAAAGTAATACCGCTGTGTACTTCTTGTCTTTCAGCTTCAATGAGTCAATTCTTATAACTTGAACAAAGATAGCACTATGCCTCTTCTATTCTTTTTAAAATTTATGTAATATTAGTAGTTGCAGTATTGTACCATGTGAAATAATAGCCCCGTTATTCTTATTTTTATACTACCCAACTTTTGAAGCCATTGATTGTAATCATTGAACAAATTGAATACTTGTTTCCACGTCTCTGAAAGCATTTGTGGGAGATGGTTCATGTATGTTCTTCCTTGTGATAACATCTATAAATAGAAACAATACCAATCTTCGTAACTCTGACTCTGTTTAACATTCATTTCAATAATGCTTTTTATAAGTTATTCATCACTAGGGAAGGGTTGTTCGTGCAGTGGACTCATCGCTACTACCTAATAATGATACCTGAGTAAGATGAACATCGTCACAGTTGCAAGGCCCATGTCAATTTGTGCAAGATATCAATGCAGGCAACTGAAAAAAAATGCATGCATGGCAGTAGAGGGAAGCAGCCCCGTATTCTCAGCATAAGAATGTGCTCTTCGTGAAGTCGTCTGTTCGACGTGTCCGGAGAGAACATTTGCTACGCACACTGTATAAACGATATTAGACTACTTATATAACACTCACTACGAAAAACCTCTCGCGTGCGACGACGTGCAGCCTGTTTAACTACTTCGCCATCATTGCAGCCTCATGAATTAATTCGCCATCATTGCAGCCTCATGAATCAATTCTCCATCGTCGCAGACTCTTGAATTAATTCGCCATCATTGCAGCCTCATGAATCAATTCTCCATCAACGCAGACTCTTGAGTTAATTCGCCATCATTGCAGCCTCCTAAATTAACTTGCCATCATTGCAGCCTCTTAAATTAATTCGCCATCATTGCAGTTTATTGAATTAATTCGTCATCATTGCAGCCTCTTGAATAAATTCGACATCATTGCAGCCTCCTAAATTAACTCGCCATCATTGCAGCCTCTTGAATTAATTCGCCATCATTGCAGCCTCTTGAAATAATTCGCCATCATTGCAGCCTCCTAAATTAATTCGCCATCATTGCAGCCTCTTGAATTGATTCGTCATCATTGCAGCCTCTTGAATTAATTCGCCATCATTGCAGCCTCTTACATTATTTTGCCACCATTGCAGCCTCTTAACTTAATTCGCCATCATTGCAGCCTCTTGAATTAATTCGCCATCATTGCAGCCTCTTTAAATAATTCGTCATCATTGCAGCCTCTTGAATTAATTCGCGTCATTGCAGCCTCTTTAAATAATTCACCATCATTGCAGCCTCTTGAATTAATTCGCCATCATTGCAGCCTCTTGAAATAATTCGCCATCATTGCAGCCTCTTGAACTAATTCGTCATCATTGCAGCCTCTTGAAATAAATCGTCATCATTGCAGCCTCTTTACTCATCATTGCAGTCTTTTTTTTCTGCCCATTTCAGCGGTTTGATCCGGTCAAATAATTTTAGAAATCCATTCCCTTATTAATTCAGAGCATGAATATTTTTTCCCTTTATTGAGTTCTGAATTACTGTCTGCAGTTCCATATGATGACCATCTGGATGGCCGCACCAGCTACCTGTCACCACCAGATGCATACAGCCACCAGTTGCCTCCAACTGCCTTCTGCCACTAGCTGTCTGTTGCTTCCAGCTGCTTATTGCTTCCAGCTACCAGTTGCCTAAAGAGGCCTATTGCCTTCAGCTGCCTGTGGCCTCCAGCTGCTTATTGCCACCAACTGCTTGTGGCCACCATCTGACACCTTCTGTTTGTTGACACCTGGTGTCTGTATCCTCTAGCTGCCTGCAATCACCAACTGTCTGGGGCCACCAGCTGCTTGAGGCTACCTGATGCCTGTGGTCACCAGCAGTCTGTGGCCACCAACTCCCAGTTGCCACCAGCTGCCGGTTGACACCAGCTATCGGCTGCCACCAGTTATCGGCTGCCACCAGTTATCGGCTGCCACCAGTCATCGGCTGCCACCAGCTACCTGTTGTCTCCAGCTGCCTGTTGCCACCAACCGTCTTTTGCTCTCAGCTCCCTGTGGCTGCAGGTTTAGTCCCTGTTAAGCTTTTTTAACGCGTTGCCTTGCTGGCCGACGTGATGTCCTGTATTCGATCAAAGAAGTTTGGGATGTTTTTATAACTTTAGCTAACATGTAAGGAGGTTAATTGCTTTACCGAGTTCGATTCACTAACCCTCTGGCATAAAGACCAATGCGTTTTTTGTACAATTTTGCTTGAAAGTGTGGCCCATCCTATGTAGAGGATCTTGTTTTTGCGGCTACATCAAGAAGTGTTCAATGTTTCATGATATTTTCCGATTGCCTACGTTCTGTATCCCATCTATAAGCTAACAATACTATCATCGGATAATTATCTACCATTAGTCCAGAAATGAATCGCGTATCGTGAACGATTGCATGCAGAAACAACGATTCATCACCTGTGGCAACATCGTCGCAAACACTGCTATGTTGCACACATAGGGCATGTCAATGTAAAATAGGGCTTCTTTCCTTAGTATGTTAAGCAAAACTTCAAGTAAAATTCAATTATTACACAATATTACTTTCCAGGATGGACTCTCCATTTTGAGTAGTGCAAGATTTTTTCTGAAAGTAAACTATTCTGTGTGGTTTGGCAATGGTGATTTCGACGTAGAAACTATTTTGAACGTTGAAGCTGACTCAAGTGAGGTAATTTTCTTCACCATGAATAAGACTATTCCACCTGTTGTTCTGTCTTGTAAACCTAGTGCGAATAAAGGGCTTTTAGTCTGTGCGGTAAAAGTGTGCGTGGTATTACGATGTTGTTCTTCGTGGAGACTGTGATTGTGTTGTTCTTTGCTCTGACTCTGCTTCTTCTCCCGCCTTCCGCCACCATGACCCGCCTCCTCCACCTTTGCGGGGTTACCAACTGGGACGCCTCCTACAGGGCGCTCTCCTCGTCAGACAACAGTGCAGACACCACCGACGGGAGCGACAGAGACGGTTGCCTGCGACGACGCTTCTTCTCTAAGAGGCTTCCGACCTCAGTGCGTGTGAATAGTAGTCCGACGGAGCAAGGGCAGGGCAGCTTCATAGAGCGAGAGGAGGACAGTCCTAAAGGACGAGGGAAGACCAGTTCCTCCGAGGAGAACAGTTGCGACGGTGACAGCGAGGGTAGTGGTCCCAGCGGAGGGCTCGAGAAAGGGTCGTGCGAAGAGGTGGGGCGGGATGACACCGATTGGGGGATGGAATCAGGGTTTGGAGCTTGGAAAAGACTAACAGGAAGTAACGACGAACTTGTAACTAAAAATAATCTGGGGTCCAAGCGATGTATTTCTCGGAAAAAGCGGACTTACGGTAAATTGATAAATGAATGCAAAGAAAAAGAGAGTTACAAATCTAGCAACAACTCCCCTCACGTTTGTAATCCAACCAACGGTCAGCACCGCAAATACGTTAATTCGGAAAATCCGACCAACGGTCAGCATTGCAAATACGTCAATCCGGAAAATCCGACCAAGGACCCGCACCGCAGATACGTCAACCTGAAAATTCATTCCTCCGAAGCGACCGCTCAGTTTGATGATAACAGACTTAGTGACGATCCTTCAGACAAACAGGCGGCACATCAAGAAAATGAGTCCCACCTGCCCGTCACGCTTCTGCCTGGTCACTATCAGAACGCTTATCAAGATAAGGAATCGATAAACATCCTAGCAGCACCTAAAACAAGTGTCAGTGAAGCAGAAACAGACGGTGCAGTCAGTACCGGGTCTTCAGGCGTTGGGGATGATTGTGTTCCGAATGTTAGATCCAAACTGTCAGAGTTCTTCGCAACTGAGCAAATAAGAGTGCAGAAAATTATTGCGACCATGGCAAGTGTCGATGGCTTTGAACATCATGACTATTGTAATGTAAATTATTTGTCTTCATCTAACCGTCGTAGTTCTGACACTAATAACTTTCATGGAGTAGTGACCACGCAACCATCGAGAGATAATTGGGGCACCACGATTAGTCAAGGTGATGTTGTTGCTGACAAACACCCCGACAAAAGAGTCGCTCGTCATCCGTACAGCCATCGTATTCTGTGTCGCACCCGTCGGTCAGGTGTACTCGAACAGGAAAACGCATGCAAACTTCCTTACGTTAACGATCAAACTCGGGTTCTGGTCGGCGGAGGTCTTAACTACAGAGGAGACCATCTGCATTCGAGCAATGCCGTCGAAACACGTGATTCGTTTGCTCAGGTCATGAGCCACACGGGTCAAGCTAAAGATCGGTTTGGTAACGGTTTGATAGCCGCTCATGATTACCGTAGCTCTAGTCCAATACTTTTTGACCCAAATCGACGTTCTACTTCTAGCTATCAAGCACTTTCTGCTCGCTCCTCTTTGACGTCCTCCAGTGACGGCTCGGGCTTCACAGAAGGTCTTCCACCCATCAAAATGAGAACAAACTCTGATCAGATTCGTGCTTCAAGAGAGTACCGATCCTGGAGTGACAACAGCCACGTGTCATGGGAGGACGCCGACCCGGACGTGCTCAATCGACAATTGCAAAACACCTACGACCTCAAGGAGAAGCTGAGAATTTCTGCTCGGCGACAGTCCCCTTCCATGATATCATTAGAAGGTTTCCCGAGCAGTGGATCTTCTTTCGATTCACAGAGATATTTGGTTCAAGAGAATTCACGATACAACAAATCCAAATCCTGTGTTCTCCCTTCCGTACCTCGTAGTAGGTCTACTCGTCCACTTTCTTTCTATGAGTCGGGGACAGGTTTCAGTGAGGCTTCTGTTTCGTCGAGAGAACTAAGTCATGAATCGTTAGGAAGCTCTGCCCGACTTCGTGAAGGCAGGCTTGGGGAAATCCCCATTCGGGTTGGATCTTGTATATTCACCGAAACGATGGAGGAGGACTTCACGCCGTACATGCCGACTGGTTACCTACCGAGTCCCTCCAAGTCTTCCTCAGGCATAAACCCAAAACAGAATCCATTGTCTTCCAACGGGATGTTGCAGAGGCGCTCGCATTCGACTGCCTCGCTTTACAAGCCTTCTAACATATCCATGAAAGAAAATAAGAGACCAAAGAGTTTTGTGGCACCCGATATATTAGCGAGTGTTCCTGTCAACGAAAAGTTGTCCGAACATTCGAGTACAAAACTGAAAAGACATCAAAGTTTCCGGAAAGTTATTCGAAGAGCTTCGTCGGTCAACAAAGACCTTCGTAGGAAAATTAAATCATGGTCTCCCTTCAGCTCTAAGTTAGAGTATAACGAGGTGAACTCGTCGTCGTTTTACGCCTCCCTCGACGATGAGCACGTCAAAGAAGTTCCCGAAGAAGTGATGGGTTGTCACGATGATGGTAAAAAAAAATTGAAAACGGAGTCTGACCTTGCGAAGAGAAACTCATCTGCTGAAGTTGCTCGCTTTACGACCGATAAAGAAAAGAAGAACTTTTACAATAGTGAAATAGGATGTGAACGTCAGAACTTCTCTGACTATAGAAGTGATAAGTTTGATGGCTGTGAATTAGATGACTCGTACGACGAAGCACTTTTCGACGGAGGCGATGGGTCAATCGACAGCAACGGTGTGGGGAAGGATGGGTGGAGGAGGAGGATTGGAGACCGTGGGGCCAGAAAACACAAAGCAGTGTCCATCTGTGGACTTCCGGATTACATCCGCCGCACAGACGACGTCAGCCAAAAGTGAGTATGACATCCTCAGAGTGACCTAAGATCTACGAAGTCGCCGCAGCGAGGATACTTTGGGCAAACGTGTACTATTGATGAGATGGGCTAATAAGGATTTTTTTATCGTTACTTCACGGCAGGCATTTATTTGCTGTACTCACTGTTGGCCGAATTGAGTCAGAAATGGGCTGGAGTAACTCCTAGTGTCGGCTTATTAGAGGAATTGTTTGTGGATTCTCTTCCAATGGGTCAGGAAGGTAGCTACGTTGTGACCCGCTCTAAAGCGAAGTAACTAAAAGTATCAAAGTAAGTGTCAACTTATGTTCTTACATCAATATTCGTTTACGGCCAATTGAGTGATATCTGCATGCCACATGCTACTTATATAATTCTTCTCTGTGCTCAAACCAGTTAAGAAACTCCTGAATATCCGGAGAATAAACTAAAGGTGATTACATTTTTTTTATCAATATAAAGGCTCCGTTATATCAACATCAAATGACATTTTTAACTTTAAATTAATGTAATAGATTGAAAAATAGTGCAGTTTACTATTTTAAAGCATCAGATGACATTAAATAAATTTCAACTCAGAAAATGGCCCCATTCTTACACGCGCTGACCTGAACCCTCCTGACGAAGCTCTCAGCTGCACGTATAACTGTTTCCTTGGTCATTTTAGTCGTGACTGCTTTAAAGTTTCTTCAGATATTCAATTATTGTATGCTTGCGTTCGTAGACAATGCATTTCACCTCTCCCCAAATCTAGTAGTTGAGCGGCCTGAGGTCGGGGCTATGAGCGGGCCATGGCAGGTTCGTTCAAAGTCTGATTACTCGCTCGGAAACTTGTCCTATAAAAACACGATACACTTGCCGGGACAGTGAGCAGGAGCATCATCCTGTTGATAAAACAACTCCCCTTGACTCAACAGCTGGTCACATTTTTTTCTAAAGAACATTGAGCCCTTCTCCGAAATAACTGCTATGCCGACTTCCATCCACACTCGCTTCTTCGTCGGGCAAATTTTCGAGCGACAAATCATCCGCCGAACTCACCAGCCTTGGTGAGCTCATTGCCCCGACCTAGACCACTCGACTAGGGTCTTGGGGATACCCGACCTCAGACCACTCGACTATGGTCTTGGGGATAGATCTAATCCATTGCCCACAAACGCAGGCCAAAGACAATTGAATACCTGAATAAATCCCAATGCAGAGTTGCGACAGGAATAAACGAGAACAAAGTTCTACGTGCACCACAACAAACACTCGGAACTACAAAAGATTTGTACGCAATGTCCACTTTGCAGACGAAGGCATGGGGTTGGTTAACGAGTGAATGTATGTAACTACTATTGTCTCTTATTAACAAACACGAATAGGTTTAGCACTTGTACTACCTTCGGGGCTAAAATCCCCAGTGTCAGCTGCGCTGTAGTACCTTCAACTTCCCCCTAGCAGAATTGCAGCACCTGGCACAACACAATCAAGGAGCCGCACAAAGGCATATTCTACCAAATAATGCGAGAAAGCTTTACAGACGAACAGTCAGACAACCACTCAAATCTCTAAGCATGCCTCTTGATACTGATCCTCTGAGACGTACTCCTAACAATTACGGCAGTCTTGGATGGCTCTCAATCGTTGGTTAGGCCTCCAGTGTGACGTCACACCGAATTCAAAGATTTCAAGCTCATCCTTACTTGAACAATGCAAAAGCATTCAAACCGAGGACTGGGAATTGACGATCAGTAATGCGAGAACGTAAGACGATCAAAAGTGCGAGGACGTGAGACTATCAATAGTGCGAGGACGTGAGACGATCAATAGTGCGAGGACGTCAGACGATCAATAGTGCGAGGACGTGAGACGATCAATAGTGCGAGGACGTTAGACGATCAATAAGGCGAGGACGTGAGACGATCAATAGGGCGAGGACTTGAGACGATCAATAGTGTAAGAAAGGGAGACGATGATTAGTGCGAGGACATGAGACGATCATTAGTTCGAGGACGTAACGTGAGACGATCATTAGTGCGACGACGTGAAACGATCGATAGTGCGAGGACGTGACGTGAGACGATCATTAGTGCGACGACGTGAGACGATCATTAGTGCAAGAACGTGAGACTATCATTAGTGCGAGGACGTGACGTGAGACGATCATTAATGCAAGGACTCGAGACGATCATAAGTGCGAGGACGCGAGACGATCATTAGTGCGAGGACGTGACACGATCAATAGTGTGAGAATGTGAGACGATCAATAGTGCGAGGACGTGAGACGATAATTAGTGCGAGGACGTGAGACGATCATTAGTGCGAGGACGTGACACGATCAATAGTGTGAGAACGTGAGACGATCAATAGTGTGAGAACGTGAGACGATCAATAGTGCGAGGACGTGAGACGATCAATTGTGCGAGGACGTGACACGATCAAAAGTGTGAGAACGTGAGACGATCAATAGTGCGAGGACGTGAGACGATCATTAGTGCGAGGACGTGACACGATCAATAGTGTGAGAACGTGAAACGATCAATAGTGCGAGGACGTGAGACGATCATTAGTGCGATGACGTGAGACGATCATTAGTGCGAGGACGTGACACGATCAATAGTGCGAGGACGTGACACGATCAATAGTGCGAGGACGTGACACGATCAATAGTGTGAGGACGTGAGACTATCAATAGTGCGAGGACGTGAGACGATC
>SDVV010028346.1:0-11972 GCA_016164225.1 Gammarus roeselii | reverse complement strand
TGCCGAACAAAATTTATATGAACTATACCCAACTACTGTTAGCTAACCACCAGCGTCTGCCATCACGTTAGCCAGTAATGGCTGACCAGCCACCACCCTTCAAGGCCAGTGAGAGTGAGGCAGCAAGCCATCACAGGCAAGTGGTCTCAGCCAGCAAGTCGGCAGCCTTCCAGCTCCCACACCCGCCCCGCCAGCTGCTGCTCCATTGCTCCCATCTTGCACTCAACCACCGCCAGCAACAATACGCAAAATCTTGCACCAGGACCAACCCACTGACGGCAGGGCTGCTAAGCAACAGGATTGCAAAGGGATACTTAATGTTCACACGTCGTATGTGGTGCGTACGATCATGTAATGTGTGCGTACTATCATGTAATGTGTGCGTACAATCAAGTAATGTAGTGCATACGATCATGTAATATGTGCGTACGATCAAGTAGTGTAGTGCTCACGATCAAGTTATGTAGTGCATACATAAATTTATACGCACTACAACACAAGTATAAATTGTAATATACCGTTTAATGAATTTCAAAATGTCAACAAGTATATCATGATTGCATACGAGACAAATGAATACTTAGAGAATCGACTGACAACGCATTGTGGCTAGTCAACTGATAGATAATCAGCCGAAACATAATTCCACCATCTACTAGGAAGTATTTTGCATGGAGTACGCATGACACTTTGCCAATTATACATTTTTCACTGGATCACAACGCGGGCTAGTAACAATTGTTAGCGTCACTGACAAAAAAACTCAGCAATTTTCATGCGTCCACGATTTTGCAGCGGATATGTGGCACACTGGCAAGTAGAATTTAGTAGCGGAAACGAGGTACATGCACAGCCAAGATATTGTGGCTGATACGATGAACACCGACAAGCAAGCATTGTGGAGCAGATACAAAGTACACCCACAAGCAAGCATTTTGCAGCAGATACGAAATATACCGACAGGCAAGCATTTAGCAGCGGATCCGGAATATACAGACAGGCAAGCATTTTGCAGCAGATACGAAATATGCAGACAGGCAAGCATTTCGCAACGGATACGAAATATACCGACAGGCTAGCATTTTGCAACAGATACAAAATATACCGACAGGCAAGCATTTGGCAACGGATACGAAATATACAGACAGGCAAGCTTTTAGCAGCGGATACGAAGTACACCAACAGGCAAGAATTTTGAAGCGGAAAAGAAGTACACAAACAGGCAAGCATTTTGCAGCGGATACGAAATATACCGACACGCAAGCATTTCGACGAGGATACGAGGTACACCTACGGGCAAGCATTTAGAAGCAGATACGCGGTGGAGACAGGCTAGCATTTAGAAGCAGAAGCGCGTTTCAGTGACAGGCAAGCATTATGAAGCGCTGCAGGATCCGTCTAAGAACAAACAACACACTTTGTGTCAAATGGGAGGTCAGTGTCAAGAGCAAGGACTTGGGTAAAACAAAGCAATTGGGAGCATAAGAGCTTTTGACGGTTGACCCCTGCTACATCATAGTTGCAGGGCCGTCTCTCACCCATGTCCAGCTCAACAAAGCGTAAGTGCGGAAAACCGCGTCTAAACTCGTCCATTTGCAGCCATTTTTCCTCCACTCACGCCTATCTATTAGATGCTCACTCGTTACCTCAACACAGATGTCTGCTTTAATACTCGCTTCATGCCATCCATCCACCCAAACTTCGTCATCCTTAAGGCATACACCCACTCAATCACTGGACCATCATCCTGGTCCAACCTCCCAACAAGCCTCAAGAATCTTAAATCCAACACGTCCTTCAAGAAAAGGCTTAATAAACATCTATTGACCGATCAATTCAAAACCGTAACTTTGCCCACAAACACAAGCTTAATGCACAATACCAGTAACCAGAAAATGCATTCTGTTCTTGAGCATGTCCGAAAACACCACCACCATAACTCTCAACATTGAAACACCATCTAATCGCTTTTACTTAGACGATACATTTGTTCTCTACGTTGCTACCGATCACAATAGTCTTTGCCAATTAATATAATTATTAACTAGCGTTTTGTCTATTTCTAGGTTTCAAATGTTTGAATCATTTTGGTATAATTAAAATACGAACTCAGTCTTTTCGAGGAACGATAGGCAGCTTCTAACTTTGACAAAGATTAACTCCATTTTAATATAATTCCGTGAATTATTTCTAACAATTACCGTACCATTTTTGATGATACAATCATTGCCTTATAAGCTAATATTTTGTTTTGTCTTCTATAACAGGAGTATATTCATCCGACTTGTGTACTCCAGCATTGTATTATTCTGATTGTCAATCATTTCCCAGCGCTCATGAAGTGTGTATATTGGATATTCAATTGTTTGGTATGTATTTTATGTATACCATTTTTTGTACAGCTTATGTCGCCTATTCACCCTTTCATTATTCATACAATGGTTTAGACCGATCTTTACAATATGTTAGCGTTTTTCGATCTCTTAACCCTCTGTTGTATTCATGTTTTCTGTATAATTCATGTCGTCCATCCACACCTTCATCATCGTACAATAAAGTAGACTTCTCATTACAATATGTTAGCGCATTTCGATGTCCCAACCCCATGTTCTTAGGACTCGAACCACGTGCATGCGTTTTTTCCCACCCCATGTACTTGTTATTTTCCACACCCATGTATTTTGGTGTTTATCCACCCCAAGCATTTCATATTTTTCACCCCGCGTGTCACTGGTTTTCCCAACGATATGTAGTCGTGATTATTCTGTCAAAATAGACATTTTCTGTACGTGCACTGATGACACTATTGTAAATAATTTTCCGCTCCACGTAATCCGAACCGGCGGCCTCAAGAGATGAGCTGCGACGAATTCAAATTGAACTCTTGTTTTAGTTCATTCAAGTAGCTTAGTTGATAATGAAGTCCGTGTCTCATGTTTCAAGTATTTGAAGCGCGTGCGCGCTACACCTACAAACAAAAGCACTGCATTAGATGCGTGAAAGATTTACTGAGAAGATAGTTTTACAGATCTGTGTCTCCAAAAGGGTCTTCCCCATTTGCATCCTCCCTCTCATGCTAATGCCTGATCATCTATGGCTACATTGCCCCTACACGACCGTTCCAGCTCATCACACTCGCTCGTAACGGTATGCATACGAAGCCTGCGACGGATATACATGGCCGCTTGCCCGACAAAACAATAGTAGCAGGTCACCACGCGCGCATACCTTCTCCTCACTTCAGAAAGTACTGTTACCGTAAACAACGCCTCTAATCAGAGCGGTCCGATGCAAAGCTGATTTGACAAAACCTAATTTATAACCATGAAGTAATATAAGGATTGATCATTCATCGATTACAAATGCAAGTACAAGAACAGCTTATTCTAAAATCACAACCAGGCAGCTGAGTTATTTTCAAGTCACAACCTGTTGCTCACTCTTGCAAGCAAGAGTAAGCAGATTTTCAACTTATGAGTTCTTGTAATGAATTTCAACTAGTTCACTAATGCACTCTCCAAGTGCCATACTTCAAAACAACAGTTTGAAAATACGATATTTTAAAAATTGCTATTTCATTTCTAAATTCTAAGTTTCAAAATGTCCTCCGTATTTGACACAATTAGACAGTCATCTGCTGCCAATTGTGCGAGTATCAGCTAGCAATAGAGCACTGCGATTCATAGAGAACAAATAGTGTCGACATGGTCCAGTCAAACAGCGAGCGATCAATATGGCGCCAGAGCAAAGAACGCGTCGGGACGAGAGGGAGGGGCAGAGGAGCGATGCTTGCTCCCCTGAAATGACGACCGATTTCGAGACAAAACTTAAATCTCTGCCCAGTGAATTAACACCAAACGGTCGTTAAACTCAAATTGCAGACCATATAGAAATTAGGGCATTACTCTATAATTTTCATTTTGATATTGGTGGTTGATCTGAAGACTTATTTATAAAAATGTATTTGCAAAGAATGATGGGCGATAAATACCTAATCGTGATAAGCATTACTGATCAAAATAGAATTCGATACAAAGGTCTATTTTAACGAAGAAACAAAAAGATTCGGGTCGTCAATCGCTGAGCCAGTTCATCGCGAATGTCAAGTGGTATCTCCGCAAGGCTGGTCGTTTGAATTATCATTGACAATTTGAGAACAGTGAGAACACGCTGTCATACCATCAAGTGCAGTGCTAATTTTTCTGCAATATTAGAAGAAAGCCTCCTCACTTCATCAGTACGATGTGAATGAAAAAGAATCAAGAGCTCCACCTATAGAGAACTGGTTGAACGAAACATAGAGACATAGTGGTCACTAATAAGATCATTGAGACACTGAACGAACTTCTCCGATAACAACCTTCCGTTCCCTTCCTTCTCTACCCAAGAGTATTTACAATCACATCTATCCTTATGTTAAATAGCCTTTGCTCTTGACACGATCTTTCCCAGTATTTTCCAACGATGATAACGTGAGCGGACTGCAAAGAAACTCCCATCTTATGACGCTCGTACCTATAGTGAGGTTAGGATTGTACGGCTCATACGGTGTATAGGCGCGATTCTTCACACCAAGTTGTACTTTATACATAGTAAATGTATGAGGTATATACATCGCGGGCCGTGGTGAACACAAAGACGCACACGGGGCAGTCACGTACACAGGTCGACAGTGGATGCACACAAACCCATGACAAGCTGATTTGTAAACATAGGCGTGGACTGGCAGCAGTGCACATTTGGATCATGGTGAACGCACACGAGCCAGTATCCCACTGATTTGTAAACAGGACAATCGTGTACACAAGCATTAGCGCACATACGTGCCATAATCAACAAACACACGCACCACCAACACCCAATCCAGAAAATAGCTCTAGACACTGGTTATGTGTAAGCCTAGACGTGCTTCCGGCATTCTGATCAACGGCAGTAATCATTGAACTAGCTAGATTGTGAGCGTAATAGATTTTAAACCCGATAATAGTCAATATATGGGCACAGTTAGGGCCAGATAAAGGTCAATTGTTTTATCAAACGGCCCGGGACAGATAAAGGTGCCTAAATGACTGATTTAAAGCTATATTAGTCAGTACAAGGTTGTTGATACTTGCATACAGCATAACCTTGCTTAAACACACATTAGCTAATATTTGATAATAACTTTACTTGTGTGCACAGATGTTAAAAATTACCTACCCCCTCATTTAATAAATAATGGGAGGACCGCTGAATGAATTGAACTACTGTGAACGAATAAACCACTAAGACGATTTTGTATCCTTTATTATTTCTACCAATAATATTGTTGCATACATTAAATCGTCAGTTTTCGGTCTCCTAGTACGAGAGAGGGATAGTTCACGCTCACTTTTAGCAACGCAGGATAGGCCACAAATTGTGACCGAATCAGTTCGCATCAAGTGAACAATTAACAGAGCTAGAATCTTTCCAGCAGATAATCTACTTTGAAGAGCGATTTTGCTGTCATGTACTTCATGAAAAAAAATCACTCCATCATCACTCTATAGGACTCCTCACCCGTGCCCAGCCAGCAACTACGAATTAAGTAGCCGACTCATTCGAAACGAAGGGTCTATCTCCTCCCGCCCAATCATTAAACTTCGATCCGTAGGACAAGTGAACTAATAATGCTTATAGAAATTTATTCACCAACTGGTAGCTGAACTGCACGTATCTTTGCTCCGTCCCTATTCTGTAACCTGACCTGGGGCAGGAACCTGAGACTGACTGTACCTACGGCACTGCGTGTCCCCGAGACAAACTTTCACTATTTACGACAGGATGTGATATCTTCGGCGCCACGGCTGTAGACAGAATGTTTTAGCTTTGGCAACATATTAGTGCAGAATATATTGTGCTCAATGCAGGATGAGAATTTTCATCACTGTACCACCTTAGCAGTACGTCCAGAGCAATGGCCTTTATTCTCAATAAGAAACCAAGTTCACAAAAGCGGATCGACATAAGATCTCAGCTTGTTAGTAATTCCGCTTGAGTATTTGTATTTGGCGAGCGACACATTGTATCATCCATTGCATAGTGTGGTCTCATCAACGGTTCATGCTGGATGCAGTTGGTTGGTCACGCTTCGTGTCACGTGTGATATGGAAAGCGATAACACTATTTATTTCTTGTTCATTATCTTCATCCGCCCGATTGCCGTGAGTCATGGACTTGGACCAACGCTTTAACGTGTGAGACAACAGCCTCCCCCGTCTCTCACTGCTCCATCCCCCAGATTCTTCTCTCGCTCCATTCTGCTGACGCCACCCCCTCCTATACATTACCTCGCACAGGAGACTGAACCCTCCCACTTCTTTTGCTACCCCCCTCCCAATCATACCCCCGTACCATACCCCTTCGCTACAGAATACACACGTACGCATGCACGCACACAACCACACCAACATCTATCTAGGTTACTAACAAAAGCAGCAAGAAGTATAGGTACACAGCACAAGCAAAGCTTGCGAAGACCACGGTAAATGACATTTCGAAGCACAGTGGACGTAAGGCGAAAAGTAGAAGCATCACATAAAATTACGTCATCAAACCGCAACAAGTGATGAAAAATTCAGGAATAGGAGAAAAAGCTTGCGTTCTACAAATAATCAAAACGCACTTTTGAAGACATCTTTAAAAAGCTTGACAAAACATCATGACAGCAGTAGGTTGCGGAATGAATTGACAGTTTCCAACAGTTCCATAAAGAGAAAATTCCTCGCCATTGACTGGTGGAATTTGTTCAGCTTTCACAACTATCAGAGCCATTAGGAACATCAAGGACAAATAGTCATTCCTCTCGTTGTAGACACAGTAGGTAACTATTAGTTGCACATTTAACAACGTAGCCATCTCAACATGGCTTGGCCATCGCACAATAGCGGCCAAGGACTATCGACCCCATACGGACCGTCGACGTCGCCATTGCGTCGACAAAACGCAGCTGCTTACAAATCTTCCCCAAACCTAGACTACATCAAAAAGTTATATTATTCCAATTGGGCTGACACTTGCCTTTGTAGAAAAAACATAAATAAATGTGCGACCAGTGTGTGTTCATCACAAGTGCAATGGAGAGTTCCTGGCGCTTCGTAGTGTGGCAGTCATTGGCAAACTAGTGTGCAGTGGACGGCTGCTGGCAAATAACTGAGAGCCGGAGCGAGGCTAGCACCCCCCTAACCCCCGGTCTCCCCCATGGAGCGCGACCCACATGCTCCTCAAGTTGATTCCCCCATCCCCCCTTGCGCTACACAGCACCCACAACACATGCTTCAGCATGATATGTTGTGCGCGTACGGAATATTGCTTACAATTTAACCTTATTTAGAACAATTAGATGTTTATAATTGAGAAAAAATAAAAGTGCACTTTGTATCACATGACATGAACCAGTCTACATCTACGTCACCAGCACGGTGAGCAAATCGAAGTAAAATTGTTTAATTACAGACAGCGTGTCACCACAACGCATTCAGACAACACACATATTCGGAATCCACCGCAACGACTGCAGCTGCCACTAATGTATAGCATTATTGAAAATTGTTGTATTAAGATAACTTATTTGAGGCTTCAGTGGCGTTGCCCTGTTCTTTGCCCCGCTCGCAGAAGCAAACAGATACGAACAGACTGAGCTCAAGATAAAAATCAATCCCTACCTAATAAGCTCTTGTGCTTTCGATTTGTTTTCTTGTTAAACAAACAACAATTATCTGCTGTACGTTGTGCAACCTACCTACAATTGATTACCACTGGATTTCCACGATAGACGTCAAAGCGAAGCCATCATTTGAGAGAGTACAACAATCCCAGATGCTCGGCATGAGTATCCGACAGCGACTGAGTGAAGCTAGCGAGTAAAAGCAGAACCAGCGCGCTGCCATCTAGCGGCATCCGGTGACATTAGAGGTGTCTCGAGGCTTGTAACGATAACGGCCCGTTGCCATGCCATACAGTGTTGAAACTATTCTAAAAGGTACCGTATACTTCAAGTAGAGATGCTCACACTAACTTGCAACGATTAAGTCCTCCGAATATTTACCCTAATAATCGTATCACCACACTTGCCACATTGATGAGCATGCTCCCACAAAATCTACATCATAATGCGGTAATGTCGTTACTTTTGTGTTTGTTAGTTTGTCTGCCTGTTCGTGTGTTCATAAACTGCACCAAGGCCATTGGGCCGATTGCGATACAACTTGGTGAGCGAGTTGAGGGTACCCTCGGCCTGAATAAAATATTTTCCCGGCCTAAAGTATTGCCGCTGCCTATTGATTAGACTTTTTGTTTGGTTTCATAGCTTGACTTGGTACACTCGTAAATGATGGCTGATTAAGCTATGGTAAAATGTGAGAGCTTGGTTCAGCTCCAATATACGCTGTGGCTCCAAGGAGCCAACTTAAACGGTACTCATGCTACATGCTGGAAGCTTAAATTTCTTCCCTACATTTCTTGGGATTTTTTTACATCGGACAAACCTGGCTCCAGCAGTTCATTCATATCAAAGAATTAACCTTTGAGAAAGAAAGAGTAGCCCTAACAAAAATAGTTTGATGGGCGAAGAAGACATTGTTGTTACTACAACAGGGATTGTTGAAAGAGAAATAAGCCATTCACAAAACTTTTTCATTGCATTTACAAATCTGGTTAACAGGGGTAAAAGTGTGCTATATTTCGAGCACGGACTGTAATCCTCATCAGGCACAATAAAAAATTTAAATGTCCAGTCAGTAGGTGTTTAGCGCAAGGCGTATACGAACGCCTTGTGCAACCTACAAAAAAGAAATAAACAGGAAGACTACCAAGCATGGAGCATAAATGAATATAAGTCAAAGCGCACTTTTCCATTTGTTAATGCCGATTTAATACGCGGCGATTGCTTATCTTATTTGTGGGAATGCGATTATGGCTTCATGTAACTTAATATCATATTGCATTGTTCAATATCTGATCTACCAACTGAATAAATAAATTTCGCAATACGTTTGCGATGCAACTGCCCATACTCCCACGGGCAGCTGGGACATAATCGCATGTTAATTTTATCTGTATGTAGACTACAAAGCAATGTTATAGTCACAGCAGTAGGTCCATGGTCTTAAACAGCATCTCAAATGCACATATACAGATTAATTGCATGACGCCACATGAGAATCACAGACATTCTGAGAAGGGTAATAACCACGCGCCCACCACATTTGTTTTTGGTGCCGAGGATTAGGTTAGGTAAATGGGGGCTTTTCTACTGGTGTCGCAATCAAAACGCTGAACAATCCAACAGTTGGGTGTATCATGGTTAAGTGAAAGTATTGTGTACAAATTAACTTCATTCAATTGGGGAAATATTTAGTTTTTTGAATAACAAAGTAACACTTGGTATCATGGAAACAGTGAATGATTCGCTTCAGAAGGGCAGATGGTGCTAACGCCTGGTGTAGTTTATTACATCGGAGTAAAGGGGTCCGTCTCCACCGGCGCTAACAAAATAACACTTGGTATCATGGTAACAGTGAAGTATTGGTTTGGGTAATGATTCGCTTCGGAAGAGCAAATGGTGCTAACGCCTGGTGTAGTATATTACATTGGAGTAAAGGGGTCCGTCTCCACCGGCACTCTGACGCGAGTCTTGGTGAGCTCACCGTAGCTGGTGTGTCTTAGACGATATGAGTATGATAAGACACTTATTCACTATAGGTGCGTTCGAAATGCCGCACAGCCTGGACCAGCTGGGAAGTCGTGAGAGACTAATTTAGATCATGCTCCAGCTGCCGTGTGTTCAGGATGTAAGAAAATCTCTCGCATCTCGAGCGCATCACTATGCGGGGTGAAAATGACATCCAACAGCCTGGATCAGTTTTTGACAGAAGTGAACTACATCTCCAATGTCGCTATCTGGCGCAGATTAACGTGCTAAGGACGAACCGACTGTCGCGCTCGAGATTAAACAGCTTCTCAAGATGCTCGGGCAGCTGGTACACGCCCTGTTCTGACGTCATCTCGGACAGGATCGGAGATTTAAGGTTGGGCTTGTCGGAAACGCTTGCGTGTGTTGTATACAGTAGGTGAGTTCCAGATGACGTCACAACCTAAACGTGTGTCCACGAACGCAAGTCATAGACTATTGAATCCCTGAGTGAACTGTTAAGAAAAGTCGCCGCTCAAATGGGTAGGTAAAAAGTTTGACGAGCAGTTACAAGTTTCATCGGAAGGGTTCTGATCTGCGGTCAGAAGGATGGGACCTATTTCGAGGCTGAAATGTAATTTTTGTAATTTGATGCATGAAAACCCGGTGAGTCCAATCTTTTTCAATCTATTCTATTGATTTAAAATAAAATGTCATACAACATCACTTTTTGAAAGCGTTTAAATTGTATTTTTTTATATAGAGTCTGTATTTGAATATATGGGTCTTAAGATTATACGCAGACTAGAGAGAAATGCATGTGTCAGAAAAACACCCGAGTATCAGATAAACCTGAAAGGGTGAGGTCAGAGGCGGATACACGGACTAAAGACGACATATTGGGAACAATGGAACGTATGCAACTTTTAAATTGAAGCATGAGGGACTTGTAGTCAATTCACGAGATCGTGATTGATGTATAATGTTCAGTAATCTAATGTGTTGTAGAATACATGTCATACGGTTTTTGATGCGTTGCCTCTGAATTGTTGCCTCTGTAATAAACAAAATAATAGAATATCTGTACGTATTTACAAAGGCAAGCATTCCGAATCTCAGTTTGGGTACGCGGCTCATAACCGAGCAATTTATAGGGGGTTCTGCCTTTACTGGTTACATCAGACAGAGTTGGATCCATGAACACGGAGCGTCAGAAATTCATCAGATAGAGTGGCCCCATGAACACGGAGCGCCAGAAATTCATCAGACAGAGTTGGATCCATGTACACGGAGCGTCAGAAATTCATCAGATAGAGTTGGATCCATGAACACGGAGCGTCCAAAATTAATCAGAGAAAGTTGCATCCATGAACACGGAGCGTCAGAAATTCATCAGAGTTGGATCCATGAACACGGAACGTCAGAAATTCATCAGATAGAGTTGGCCCCATGAACACGGAGCGCCAGAAATTCATCAGACAGAGTTGGATCCATGTACACGGAGCGTCAGAAATTCATCAGATAGAGTTGGATCCATGAACACGGAGCGTCCAGAATTCATCAGAGAGAGTTGCATCCATGAACACGGAGCGTCAGAAATTCATCAGAAAGAGTTGAATCCATGAACACAGAGCGTCAAAAATTCATCAGATAGACAGTGATCATCGGAAAAACCTTTAGTCCCGAGCCAGGAATCGAACCCTACTTCGCTGGTATGCGAGACCAGCACGCTGTGCACTAGGCTATCCCACACAACAAAAGTTGTGATTCAGCGACGTCGGGTTCAATTCCTGGCTACGGACTATAGGTTTTTACGATGATGACATCACTGTGATAATTAAGATAGGTCTACCAACGATATTGTTGGTATATTCTTGTTCTGCTGCTGTTGTTGCTTCCATGTTCCACCGGAGTCACAACGCGAAGTTAATGCAGACTCCCCTGTAGGGCGGTCTATATATTCTCGTTCTCTATCAACTTATGCACGGTTACTGTGCTATATATACAAGCAACACAGTGATAACAGAGGAGTGTGTTAGTCTATTCAAAGCAGTACAATGTGCACGAAAGCTTGAGTCACAACTTTTGTTGTGTTGGATGGCCCAGTCCACTGCGTGCTGGTCTCGCACACCAGCGACGTCGGGTACGATTCCAGGCTACGGACTATAGATTTTTCCGATGATGATATCACTGTGTTAATTTATATAAGGCTACCAACGGTATTGTTGTTATATTCTCGTTCTCATCAGATAGAGTTGGATCCATGTACACGGAGCGTCAGAAACGACGAATACGAGTAGATTCATGGGAGATGCTCGGT
>SDVV010028345.1:0-11973 GCA_016164225.1 Gammarus roeselii | reverse complement strand
TTGTTGGTATATTCTCTCTAACATCTATGAGCACGGTTATTGTGCCTTAACAGTGATAAAACAGAGGAATTGGTAGCGACCCTAAAACAGTACAATATCCACGAAAGCTTGAATCACAACTTTTGTTGTGTTGGATGGCCTAGTGCGCAGAGTGCTGGACTCGTATTCCGGCGACGCAGGATCGAATCTCGGCGAGGACTGAAGTTTTTCCAATGATGATTTCACTGTCCACAGGCTTCGTGAACTCAATCTTTACTCGCTAGAGAAACGTCGAGTCAGAGGCGACATGATAGAAGTTTGGAAGATTATGAAGGGTAAGGAAAACGTCGACCGAGCGAGCCTTTTCACTCTAGATACAAACGGAGTGACTAGGAACAATGGATACAAAATCGTTGGGAAACGTTTCTCACTCGACATCACGCGCAATGTCTTCACGTATAAAGTTGTCGAAAAACGGAACAAACTTCCAGCGGAGGTTGTAAACAGCAATACAATCGAAGCGTTTAAGTCGCGGGTCGATAAGTTCTACATAAATCGCCGATAAATCGCTAAACCGTTCTATTTCCTGTTATTATAAAGAAATTAAAAATGGCACATGAAGCTCTCTTAGACGTTCTACTTCAAAACTAATCCTCTTGCCACCAAAAGGCAACCTAGTTTGGGCCAATAGGCCTCTTAGACGTTCTACTCCAGAACTAACACTCTTGCTACCAAAAGGCAACCTAGTTTGGGCCAATAGGCCTGTTGTTGTCTTCCTACACTTGTAAAACACTTGTAATACACTTGTAATACCCTAGAACCTCGAGTACTCAGTGACTACACGTTGGAGCTCCGGTGGAGTACGGAGAGGGCTGCTACCACTCCTCTACGCAAAACCTACTGCGTCTGCAATGAACCTGCCCTGCATATATGTTAAATTTACTTTGTATCTATGTTTAGTATACTTTGTACTTGCGCTAGGCCCACTCTGTACCCGCGTTAGATTTACTCTGCATATACGTTAAATTTAATTCGTATCTGTCAAAATTTCTTTGTAGCCATGTCAAATTTACTTTGTACCCATGTCTAATTTACTTTATATTACTTTGTACCTGCGTTTAAACTACTCTGTACCTGCGTTAAACCTACTGTGTCTACGTTGAACCTACTCTGAATCGAAGTTGAACCTACTCCCAATCTACGCTGCACCTACTTTGCCACTCTTCCATTGCCCTACGTGGGAGTCTGCATTAACTTCGCGTTGGGACTACGGTGTAAAATGAAAGCAACTACCACTACTACTAAGCTAAGGAAACGTTGACAATAATGACCTCGTGAGCAAAGACTAATTGAGAAGGTTAAAATGCTTTGCTTGCGGGGAACCAGCTATTGCTGAACTCGCATTGGTTGAAAAAATATCAAAAATTCGCAGTTGTTATTGTGTATAAGTGCAGGCATAACACATCATCAATTTACAGCTGAGTAAGTACATCGATAGATACTCATTTCCTTTGATTAAACTATTTTGTGTGGCTTGGCAGACTCATTGTATACAACAGTTTATCGTTACTTTGTATACGTTACATTTGTGGTCTTTATTTTGCACAGGATTCATCCCCGAGATGAGGATGCAACTAAAGTGATGTATTCAAGTTCTGCAAAAGTGGAATATGAGTTTACGTGTTGAATCTTCATTGATGTTTACTTCATTTCAATTGCCTGCCCACTTATTTGTTACGATATTTGCAATGTTTGCCTTTCATGTAGGGTCGACAAGGGTGGAATTTATCGACTAACTGGTGGGATGAGACATAATGTGGAACGGGATAGAATTTATTATTTGTGAGATACTAATAATTGGTCACCATATTAACAGACTAGTAAAGGAGTTGATGATTTTGAAGTTGACAAAAAAAAAGCAATTGAAAATTTGCTTGAGACGAAACATTTTGTTAATTTTTAGTCTTGTTATGACTTACTCAAACGCTCTCAACAGCAACTCTATCTCTATTATTCAACACCCCTGAAAGTGAAGGGTGTTCTTTGAGTATTTGATGAGGATTATGCTAGATAGATTTGTCAATGAACAATAAGGAAATGGAACCAACTAAATACATTTGTAAACAACGAACAAAATATTGTATTGCATGCCGCCACCAAACGAATTTGTTGATATCAAATACTTTAAGCAGAATAGGCGCTAGAAATATATTAAAACGTTGAAGAGATTTTTTAGGTCTGTTTATTTGAAATCTTTGATGAATAACTTTCAGTCATTAATATCATCCGGCGCTCTGCCCATCTATCCTGCGGCTGCCTTCGTGACGAAGGGTCGCGAGAATGCAGTGCACTGCTGGCAAAGCAATGGGGAATATTTTTTCATGTTTTTTTTTTATGGCAACAGTTCGCTAATGGCGGGACGTGGAGGCATTAGTGATGCGTGCGGCCGTGTTGGAGGCTCGGCTGGTGGTGGGAGATTGGAAATGTCTGAGGCTCGGCTGGCGGTGGGAGATTGGAAATGTTGGAGGCTCGGCTGGGGATGGTAGAGTGGAAATATTGGAGGCTCGGCTGGTGGTGGGAGAGTGGAAATATTAGAGGCTCGGCCGGTGATGGTAGAGTGGAAACGTTATAGGGTCGGCTGGAGGTGGGAGAGTGGCAGTGTTGGAAGCGCGACGGATGGTGGGAGTGACCGTGTTGGAGGCCCGGCCGGCAGCATGAGTAACCGTTTTAAAGGCCCGTCTGGGGACAAGAGAGTGCCTTGTAGGTGGCCCAGCCGGTGGCCTGAGTGTCTTCTCGGAAACCCGCTCGGTAGAGGAAGAAAGGCCGTTTTGGAGGTCCGACCAGAGTCGGTAGGGAGGCCATGATGGACGCTCATCCGGTGGCGGTAATGACGGTGCTAGAGGCCTGACTGGTGGCTAGTGGTCGTGTTGTTCGCCCCGGTCTGAAAGAAAGATCCATAGTGCGAGGGTTTTGGAAGGACAAAATCAGTTCTACTGCCTTAGTTTGTCTACATTAAACATATTCCAAGACTAGTACATGAAAGTTTACTCACGAGTGTTTTTAATAACGAAACAAAAAAAACTACCGTTGAAGATAATAAATCATCCTGGTAACGACTTTTCATGACTATATATTTGTCTCACTAGTGTTCATTTATTAAGATGGACATTTGTTCCAAATTTAAATACGAAACAACGGTACAGTCTCCAATCTTCTGTAGGTTGCAGCTTCAGTAATTTTTACCGCGTAGTTTGACTAAAGACTATGCGGAGGCGATCTATTAAACCCCACAATTCACGCTCTTTCTAATGTTGCTACATCACCGGATTTTATCGGTGAGTATGGAACGTTCTTCTCGTCTGCTACCTGACATACGCAATTATATAGTACACTTAGAATTTTGTTGTAAGCCGTGGATTTAATGTAAAAAGGACCCTGAACTGTTCGTTATTCAACTTGATTGAATTCGTTTCTTCCATGACTAATTCTGACTGAGCGGACCCAACATAAACAGATTTCCCCTGCAAAATATCTTAGCGTCGCAGGTGAAGCGCTTACGCCTGCACTGCAGTTTGCATCAATCTTTCACTCTATGGCTTGCACAGCCATTTGCATCACCGTTTGCTTCAATCTTTCACTCTATTGCTTGCACAGCCATTTGCATCAATCTTACACTCTATGGCCTACACTACACTTTGCATCAAACCTACACTCGCTGGCTTGGACCTTGGACTGAAATCCAACGAAAGTAACCCATCTTTCGAAACTTCGAACTTTAATTTTATTGATCGAGACCCCATATTCTTGTTCTTGTTATCTAAAATCGTGATTCACGACATTTCGCCTACAAGTACAGTAAGTTCAACAGAATAGCATTGGGATGATTGCGAGAAATCACTGAGAAAAACTTTCTTAGGTGTTGCTGTTATGAGATAACTCCAATGATCCAATGTGCCTCACAAACATCTTTCACACATTTCTACGATTATTCTCATTACACGAGTATAGATGCTTGGTATTTTCGCTCAACATATACTTATTATTCCAACTCTAATTCCATGTATCTTCTTTATACAAATTCTGAGTTTTGCTAGACCCCTTCAATTGGCATCCTAATCACTTCTCAACAGCATGACACAGAAAGAAAGATATATTTGTACCTCTTAACCTTACTGTACTCCTGATTCGGGCCTAGTGATTACTGGCCAATTTGACTTCCTAATTAACGTCGAAACTTCTCTAGTTTCGAATGTCATATTCTTCATAAAATCGACTATGAACCCGATCATTATTTCTCGAAATTGCTCACCATTTTTATTCATATTAACGAGAAGCGTGATCAAAATTACCACTATGGTCATATTAATCACCCTGACCCTTCAACACCGAAAGATAGGCGGCCGACAAAATTCGTCAAGGCTGCTTGATTGTAGAAAGGCAACAGTTATATCTTCAACCGAGTAATCAATGCGGACGCCTAACTCACTTCGTTCTGCATGAAACTGTCGCGCGATCGTTGATCTCTCTGGTTAAGTAGCTCATATCCAACTGCAACTTCAGGAGCACCATGTAATAGTACAGGGATGAAAGTGTGGTCTAATGGGTGCTGTCTCTTTACCTCTTCTGGAAATTGTCCTTGATCAGCTCCTGTGTGCACCGCTAATATCTTGATGGTGCTATCTTGCTGTGAAAAGTTGGAAAGGCCGCGCATTGAAAAGACCGCGAAAAATTGTCTACATGATTTGCTAATAGCAAAGATAAACTTTGTATATAAAGAACGTTCACGAGCCCCAACTTTCGCCTCATGACGATTGTGGACAAGTTTGCAGCTGGGGGCTATGGAGCGTCTTTGGGCTCCCATAACAGCCTCCTTCGTGGCACACGCGTCCCGCGGGAGCCGAGAAACTCCGATCACAAGCCGCCAGTCTTAGCGTAAACCTCTTTCATCGCCCCTTGTCTTGCTGGGCCACAAGGCAAACAAGAGCAAGATAACACACCTGACAAGGAGAAAACGCTACGAGGCTCTGGAGAATGTGGCGCTCATGAAACCGCTTGTGACTCCGCTAAAACTGCACTCGGAAAGTTCTTTTACCTGGGCATGCTTCTCACGCTGCCGCCTCAGCATAAATATTTAGAGAAAGCTGGCATTTCTTCACCATGATGACTGGCCTTTAACGGTTTTATGTCTGTTGTACAAAACTGGGCTCGGCTGTGAACTCTTGAGAAAAGCTTTGTATCTTTCTATTTGGACTTATCCAGCGTGTTTTTTTTGTGAGTATCGTAACATTTGCAAGTTGTTCAAGTTCCTCCCGTAGCTCTGGGATACTATTCCTACTCTGTCGAGATGGTCGTGTTTCAAGGATGTTGGTAGCAGCAGAGACCATGGGACGTTAATTGGATTAATATATCACAAATGGTCAATTTGTGTTAGGGTCCATTGCCCATATTCTACATTCTTGTTGAATAAATACGGCGTTTATCCACACACCGGTGTTGAACAGTTGGAACAAGCTCATCAAAAACTCATAAGCATAGAGGCTTCACATTGAGAAATTTCCCTATATAAATTTATTTTGTTGATATGGCGACCTAATTTGACTTTGATGTCCGGCTCCCTTCAAAGTTGCTGATGGATATCGTTACCCTTTAAAGCCAATCCTGACCATACCGCCACCACACTAAGCCTGAAAGTAAATCACTGAACCTATCGGCCTCATCGTGTTACCGTCTTATTGTGGAAGCTCACACCCAGAGAAATGACCTAGTCGATTTGACTAACTTGAATTAGTCATACAAAGTAATATTAGAGAGTTACGCTTCGTTCAGTGGCTTCTATCCATTCGGCGGTTGCAACAGATTCGCTAAGAATATCGTTCACCCCGCGTGCCACGTCTCTTCCATTTGGGCCAATCAGAGCACACAACCAGCTGCAACGCTGCAAGTTAGTTCAAATACGTTGAGATACAGGCTGCGGCTCCCTCCAGTTGCACCATTGACTTCTAACAAGTGAGTGCAGCAGCAGTGACTCCAGCTGTGCTTAGATAATATTCAGCAGCATTTACTTATACGTCAAAGGTAGAACAGCTACTGTTGGTTGTGCAAGGCCAAACAGAAGCTGCTAGACAGGTTATGCACAATGCAGAAAAAAATGCATTCATTACATGAATCTAGTACTGGTGTCACATAATGCCACAGCTTTTGAGCAACTTATGGCAGCACTATCTCATTCACCTGCTAATTGGACGTATATACTTTGAATTCTATATCTAGCTGTAGAGGACTGACAAGCACTGTGAATTCAGTGTTGAACCGTGGTTGCGGAAACGTGGTGAAATCTACTTGTTAATGTGAAATGTATTCAAATTGGCATTTCAAATTAAAGTGTGACTGTTCGGCAACGTTGTACCTATGTTGAAAATTGTTAAAATATGCAACATGTGCGTCGAAACGTAAATAAACCGCACGACATAATTTGAATTACTTGTACATTTTCATATAATCTCTTGTACCAAACGGCGAGATAATAAATGAGCAGTCCGTCATGCCACAACAATTGCAAGGCAAGTTCCCACATTGCCTTACTTTTGTTGTAGTTTCCTGGGGTGTTCTGGGTCTGCAGTTGAAATAATGACTTGATAATGCGAAGCCTCTGAACAAATGTATCAGCAGCCTGCATATAAAGCAACTTTAGTTGCAGGACAGCGACCGAGATGAACGTCAAACACGTCGACAAGCGGCGCACCCAAGTAGGCTTAGCAGCACTTGATGCGCAACCTACTGACGTCGAGATGTCTCCCACCACGATTTCATTATGAATGTGGATGTCATGTAGGATATGGAGAAATAACTGACGGAGGTAATTCTACATTTATGTGGTCTTCATGTAATAACCCAACTTCTGTAGGGGTGAAATATATTTACTCCATTCTTTACAACATAGTACAGGAGATTTGTGATAAATTTGCCTTGAGGATATGAATGTTATTACCTGTAAAAATAGTTTATCATATATGTAACATAGTTACGTATAACGGCAACGATAACAGCGACACCACTAGCAGAGATAGCATGCAGGAGCTACAGCGACGGTGAACGCATCGGCGGCGACAGGAATAGCAACGGCGGCAGCAGCAGCGATGGCAGAAGTGATGTCATCAGCAGCAGCAACAGTAGCGGCGGTGGTAATAGCGGTGGTAGCGATGACGCTGCAGAAGCAATACCGACGGCAGCAGCAATAGCAACAGCCCCGCAGCAAATGCAGCGATGGACAGATTAGTGCAGCCATGACATTTGTTTCAACGGCGGCAACATCGGCCGCAAGTGCAGCAACGACAGATTTTGTAGCAGAGGCAGCAGCGGCCGCAACGACACCAGCGATGACAGAATGCAGCAATGGCGCCCGCAGCACTAACAGCGATGTTAGCAACGGCAGCATTGGTAGCCGCGGCAGCAATAGAAACAGTGACAGCAACGGCAACAGCGGCAGCAGCGTAATCAGTATCAACGTCAGCAGCAGCGACATCAGCAGCGGCAGGATAACATCAGCAGCGGCCGGAGCGGCAGAAGCAGTAGCTGCTTCTGTTGCTGCTGCCGCCGCTGCTGCCGCCACTGCTGATGCTGATGCTGCTGCCGCCGCTGCTGCTGCTGCTGCTGCCGCCGCTGCTGCTGCTGCCGCCGCTGCTGCCACTGATGCTGCCACTGATTCTGTCACTGATACTGCCACTGATGCTGCCACTGATGCTGCCACTGATGCTGCTACCGCTGCTGCCACCGCTGCTGCGGCTACTGCTGCTGCTGCCGCTGCTCCCTCATCGGCCGCTGCTACCAATGCTGTTGTAGCTACTGCTTCTGCCGTTGCTGCTCCGGCCGCTGCTAATGTTATCCTGCTGCTGCTGATGTCGCTGCTGCTGCCGTTGATACTGAGTCCACTGCTGCCGTTGCTGTCACAGCTTCTATTGCTGCCACGGTTACCAATGCTGCCGTTGCTTACGTCGCTGTTTGTTTTGCTGACGCCGTTGCTGCTGCTGCCGTCGTTGGTGTCGTTGCGGCCGCTTCTGACTCTGCTACAAAATCTGTCGCTGCGGCCGCTGCGGCAGCTGTTGCACCTGCGGTCGATGTTGCCGCCGTTGAAGCAAATGTCATGGCTGCACTGATCTGTCCATCTCTGCATTTGCTGCGGGGCAATTACTATTGCTGCTGCCTTCAGTATTGCTTCTGCGGAGTCATCGCTACCACCGCTATTACCACCGCCGCTACTGTTGCTGCTGATGATGACATCACTTCTGCCATCGCTGCTGCTGCCGCCGCTGCTTCTCCTGTCACCGCCGATGCGTTCACCGTATCCGTAGCTTCTGTATGCTATCTCTGCTACTGGTGTCTCTGTTGTCGTTGCCGTTATTGCTTTCATCGCAGCTAAGTCCTTAACTATGTTACGTATATGATACAATATTTTTACAGATAGTAACATTCAAATTTTTGAGGCAAATTTATCACAAATCTCCTGTACCATGTTGTTAAGAATGAAGTAAATATATTTCACCCATACAAAAGTTTGTTAATACACGAAGTTCACATAAATGTAGAAATACCTCCGTCAGTTATTGCTCTATATCCTACATGACATCCACATTCAAACTGAAATCGTAGTGGGAGACATCTCGACGTCAGTAGGTAGCGCACCGAGTGGTGCTATGCCTCCTTGGGTGCTCCGCTTGTCGACGTGTTTGACGTTTGTCTCGGTCGCTGCCCTGCAACTAAAGTTGCTTCATATGGCGGCTGCTGATACATTTGTTCAGAGGGTTCTCATTATCAAGTCACCATTTCAACTGCAGACCCAGAACACCCCAGGAAACTACAACTAAAGTAAGGCAATGTGGGAACTTGCATTGCAATTGTTGTAGCCTAGCGGACTGCTCTTATATTATCCCGCCGTTTGGTACAAGAGATTATATGAAAATGTCTAGGTAATTGAAATTATGTCGTGTCGTTCATTTACGTTACATCGTATATGTTGCACATTCTGAAAATTTTAAACATAAGGACAACGTTGCCAAAAATCACACTTGAATTTGAAATGCCCATTTGAATACATTTCACATCAACAAGTAGATTTCACCACGTTTACGCAACCACGGTTGAACACTGAATTCACACAGCTTGTCAGTCCTGCACAGCTAGATATAGAATTCCAAGTATATACGTCCAATTAGCAGGTGAATAAGGAAGTGCTGCCATAAGTTGCTTAAGAGCAGTAGCATTACGTGACGCCAGTACTAGATTGATGTTAAGAGTGCAATTGTTTCTGTATTGTGCATAACTTGTCTAGCAGCTTCTATTTGGCCTTGCACAACCAACAGTAGCTGTTCTACCTTTGAAGTATAAGTGAATGCTGCTGAATATTATCTAATCACAGCTGGAGCCACTGCTGCTGCGCCCACTTGTTAGAAGGCAATGGTGCTACTGGAGGGAGTCGCAGCCTGTATCTGGACGTATTTGAACTAACTTGCAGCGTTGCAGCCGGTTGCGGGCTCTGATTGGCCCAAATGGAAGGGACGTGGCACGCGTGGTGAACGGCATTCTTAGACTAGTTTGAGTTAGTCAAATCGACTAGGTCATTTCTCTGAGTGTAGCACAAGATCTATTGAAAATTTACCTATGCGTTTTTTTTTCATATTTGGTTATTTATTTAACAATTATTCATCTGATCAATGCTGAGGTTGGAAAATTATCCACATTTCCGTCTCGTATTCTTTGAGGATTTGTTTATGCTCTTCATATTTTACCGCGTCGATTTTGTTCGCAATCAACGCTGCAGTCATTATTTAATAAATGTCGGCAAATAATTGCACGCTTGTTTGGCAAGGCAAGGAGCGCTATTTCTGTTTCCGGTAGAACAACCAGTCATCGTATACAGTTGCGAGATAACACGGAACAGCAGAAACATCATGCATGCAATCTCATACGCTTGAGTTTTTTCGTTGATATTGCTCTCTTTGTGCTTTAAGCAATACCAAGTAAACCGCTGACGGAAAAAAAGATGCAGTAAACTTTTTTTTGTTCTATCACCTACGCACATTTAGTTAGAAAACCCAATTTTTTTTAATTCGGTCATCTTTATTACTTTTGCCGATATCAATTTCATCCTCTGGCGATTCGTTGCACTCTGAATGGAATAATTTCATCCGCAAACCTTTAAAAAAAATCGTACACGTAAAATGAGTTTCCAAGTCATTTGAATTTAAGACCCGTCAGTTGCATCGCAGCAAAGAAAATACGAAACCCGATGACAACATGCGAAGTACAAAGCTTTCCAGACTGTGTGCAGCTATCAGCATGGCTTGAATGGATTCCAACATTCAAGAAGAATCCCAGCCAGTTGTTTTGGTGTTCAGAAAGATGAACGAATGGCATTATAATACGAGTGTATTATTTTAATATCCGAGTTTAGAAAGTTCTTCCAACAATGATGGAAGCGATAATTCTCAACCGGCACTGTTGTGATTCATTCCGGGAGTTAATAAATAAACACCCTGTATAATTCCACAGATCGGAATATACATCCTTTGATTGGTAGTTATACGAGGCCCGTTAAATTGTCAATAATCATAATACCAACTACCAGCTTTCACCTCTGGGCTACGCATGTATGAAAGTCAATCATCAATGAGAACACAGGTAAAGAATGACCACACACAATCGAAACATAAAATGAATGAGCACATCTTTATCCTACTTATCTGTACATCACTTTTCAGCACCGTCATATAGCAAAGACTACGAAGACAGCGCCTCACCAGAGCAGACTGTCGTGAGGAAGTCGTTAGCAGAACTTCTATCTCTGTCGAAAGGCTGTGTACCGCTCTCCGAAACAGAACTTTAATGCGATCAGACTTGTGTTCAGCAAAATTTCTGCTCTCAGGCGTCAATCATGGGACCTGAATGAGTCGTCTAAAGGTGTCAATTTTCTTACGCTAAGCTGGACCATAAAATCAAATTAAATAAGAGTATGATTTAAAGAGCTGAAGTTCATTTACCTGTAATGATTTTCCTCAACTTGTTAGCATTTGTTTGGCACTACTACACCAAAAGAAAACACCATGCTGATATAACGCTGCATTATAGCGACAATAATTTGGGCTTTGTCGGGATAACATTTTACTCATAATTTTATTGTGAATAATTAGTTTCATCATCATGACACTCGCTCAGCAAAACCGCCCCATGGATTGGAGTATATCCGAATATTATGCCAACAATAGACACGACATTTGTATTTACTTCAGAATGATATTAGCTACTCGAGATGTTATTCTTTTCGTCGGATGAGAGGGCAGTCGACCAACTGTCTTGTTTATTGTTATTTTTTTATAGCCCTAATGGCGTAAAATTTTGTTGGGCTGGAAGTTTGATCGCTTAGAGCCAGTTTTGTGTATAAAACCAGAAACATAAATAGTCTGGGTATGGGATTGGGATGCCAGCAAGGAGGATATAGTATAATATACTATAATATCCATCAAACTTGAATAAAAATGCATATTTATTGGTGAGCTTGGTTATGTTAGGTATTAACAAATCTGGCGGTGTATGGCAATCATTTTGTATTCATTGATTTTCTTGTCAATGTTGTCGTACATCGATCCCTAATTATGTACCTTGGGGGTGATTTATAATCTAGATTTTGTTGACTGTGGTCATTACATCACAGATCTATAGTAAAAAGTTAAAGTGGATGTAGTGAACGATCGTTAAAATACACGAAAGCGTAAAATAAAATCAAGTTGAGTGCGCTTACTAATCAAATAAAATGAGGAATACAGCTCAAAACCACGTGTAAATTTATTGCCAACGCTTCAACAACTAAAACCGCGACTAATATATGCGAGTAAGCATACATAATCGTTTGAAGTCTACAGTTATTAACGAACCATAACATAACATGACGTGAAACGAATCGATAATACAAGGCTTGGCTTGGAACACGCAAAGTGAATATAT
>SDVV010028344.1:0-11973 GCA_016164225.1 Gammarus roeselii | reverse complement strand
GCTGTCTCTTCCTCAGCCACCTCCCTCCTGCACCAATAGTTCCTACACCACTCACTGTTGCACCAGAGCTGCCTCTTCCTCAGCCACCTCCCTCCTGCACCAATAGTTCCTACACCACTCACTGTTGCACCAGAGCTGCCTCTTCCTCAGCCACCTCCCTCCTGCGGGCTGCAACCCTGTCCGGTAGGGCGTCGGCCACCACACTCCAGCAGAGCTGCTGCGCCAGGTCCAGGCCACGCGCCAGCAGCGGAGAGAAGGAGCTGTCAACCACGTAGAGGGGCTCTGAAGTGGCGGGAGGTGGAGCCTCAGGTGGAGTTGTGAAGTCCTCAGCTCTGTAAATATCGGATTGTCAAGATGAAGGGCCTCTTGCTGTGTTAGAAGTCACAAGTCCCAAGTCTAAAATAGAGCGGGCGTAAGTAGGAGTCACATCAAGATCTTCGATCTTTGCTATCAAGGCTGTAAAATGATGACAGGCCTGTAATATAAGGTTTGACTTCAGGAGGTGTTTACCTGCTGGTAGCATAGAAGGACTTACAAGGATTGAATTAAACTTGTAGCAGCTAGTTAGTGGAGCAGAAATGCTTATTCTTTTGTCGAAGTCATGAGAGAATTCAACAAAACCAACCTCAATATTAGAATTCATGAACTGGGAGATGAAAGTTATTAGGTTGCTGCATTTCCCAAGCCTTTGCAACTTGTAGAGAATTGGGATGGAAGTGGCTGAACAAAAGTTTGCAGTTATCAGCCAGCAGGGGTGATCCAATGTCTTTGGGCTCTGCTGCTGAAACTGGTCTCAGACCTCATCTTTACCCAAGTTTCAGTTAATGGTTGCTGGTCGGACTCTTTAATGCTAAAGGGCTATATTTTGGTAATATGTGTGTGAGAGCACAAGAAGAGTGTGAGGTGCATCTTGCCATCATCAACTTTAGATTCAGGCCTTGTGTCTGTTAATGCAACTCACGGACATATTGAGCTTAAGTTTTTCTTTCCTTAACATTTTGTTCACGTTCTTTTTCATGTCTTGTTCCATCAACTGCACATATTTCTTTTTTTTACCCAGCTGACAGGTGGTTTCACTCACTTTAGTTTTCTAACCTTGGTGGCCTCAAGACTGCCCAACTCGCCAGGGAGAGCTGAGTGCGAGCAGGAAAGGAGGTACAAATGTAACAGCACCCTGAATTGTGAAAGCAAGATAAAACAATGGGGTGGAATTTCTTTCCCAATCAGTGCACTGGGCAACTGACCAAACAGCAATTCAGTCACAACATCAAAACTGGACTATAGAAATTTGCTTTATTCTCTTAGTTGCCACATCATTTCTTCTTTGCCTAACCTAATCCATGGTAGACAAGTTATCACTGAGCCAGCTTTAGTTAGATCTTATCCTATCCTGATTCACTGATTCAAGTCAAAGTTGACTGGCAATATGAAATTCTACAATGCCAGACTAGCAGCATGATAACAAAACGTATGTCAGACAGAATGAAAGCTAGCCATACAATAAGTTGAAACCTCATTAAAGAGGTTTTATAAAATAATTAAAAATAGCTATGCCCAATGCTACAGAATGTTTCTCTCCAAGTCAAATCAAGCAAGCACCAAGCAATAGCAGCCTATTTTTGAATGTTAGAACATGACTACTAGTAACCGAGTGTCATCGCTGAATACTGGAGGTAAAGATAACATCCATAGATGTGTGCATTATGCACAATGCATCACTTACAGGTAGCAGCAGCCTGTACATGGTGCCATGCAGAGTAGTGCTACAGTGAGGTGATAATGATAGCATTATTCTCCACTAAACGAGCATGTAGGGCATCAGTTACAAAGCAACACCGTACTTGCAAGACGTGCAGAGTTTGAGCCTGTGACGTGATTGCTGACGTCACCGGCCGGCAACTTCGGACCGCCGCTGCGTGAGCATTCGTCAGTGTCTCTGAATTAGGCATCGGTGGCAACGTATTGCGCTGGCTGCGCGCCTGGCTCGCAGGGCGCAAGCAAACAGTCAGCATCAACCAGGTTATGTCCGAGTGAGCCCCTGTTACCTCTGAGGTGCCCCAGGGCAGTGTCCTGGGTCCTATCCTCATCCTCATCTATGTAAACATGGATGCGGGGCTTCTGTCCAAGGTATCGAAATTTGCCGACGACACAAAGCTCTGCCACGCAGCATGGAGGGAGGGAGACCGAGTTGAGGTTCAACAAGATCGCGAAAAACTCGTCCAATGGCCGGAAGCGTGGCAGCTGCCTTTCAATGTTGCAAAATGTACAGTTATGCACATGGGGTGTCGCAATGCCACCTTCAACCACGCGATGGCAGGCAGCGATCTTGCAACTGTTGACCAGCAGAGAGACTTGGGTGTCCTTATCTCGCAAGACTTGAAATGAGGGCGCAGGTCGAAGAAAGTTACAGGATAGCCAACCGTAACCTTGGTTACATCTCCCGTAATTTCCTCTGCAAAACGAAGGACATTGAATGCCGTTGTACACGTCCTTCGTCCGTCCCCACCTCGAGAATGCAGTCCAATTCTGGTCACCACATGAGGAGGGAACTGAAACACATCCAGCACCGTGCTACTGAGCTCATCACGCAGCTACGCCACCACCCAACGACCTCCGCCCGTTTCAACGCTAGATACACAACAAATACAAGAGCCCATCAAAACGTCAACGCAGGTCTAAGCAAAGAAGTTCCTGTCATCAGTCTAGTCCGAGTTAGGACAATAGCCGCCACTCCGCCACTACAACCCGAGTAAACAAAAACGAAAGTCTTGGCTCCGACACAAGGCCTCATAGTAGAAGAAGATCAGATCAAGAAAAATCAAGTTAATGTGACCAGGTAACGGTACTCTCAAATGTTATGTGAACGCTCGAACCTCCGAAACAAAATTGACGACTTAGATAACTTTGCAACTACTGAAAGTATCGAAATAATAGCAATCACGGAATCGTGGATGAAATTGAGAACCAGGCATTATGCACGCGAATTTACTCTTCCCGGTTACTCACTATTTTCAGCGATAAACAAGGCCAAGAAGGCGGAGGAGTGTTGTACCTGTTTTTCGTTAAAAAAAATCAAATATTAGAGGTCACAGTTCCTAACAGCAGGCAGACACGACATAGTATCAGTCCAAGTAGTCAGTAAACATATAAAATGTCAAATCACCCTCGTCTGCCGACCCCCTAAAGTAAGGTTGCATCGATCTTTACAATACCCTCGTCGATGTCGCCAAAACACAACACAGTATTGTGCTTGGCGACTTCAATATCCCCGACATTGATTGGGAATCAGACGAATGCACTGCCACCGGCCAACGTCTGATTGATTTCGCAGACGATAAGGTCATGACTCAGATATTGCTACATGAGGTAGCAATATTCTTGATCTCCTATTTAATGCAAGCGACTCATGTCACGAACGTTGAAGTGGGCGAACCACTCGGAACTAGCGACCACAACTGTTTACGTTTCTTGATAGAGCACAAGTTGAAAACGTCAACAAACTGCGAAGAAGTTCCTAACTTTAGAATAGCTAACTTTGATGACCTAAGAGAGTCAATGGCATCAGCAGATATAACCTTCGGACAAAATGTAAATCAATCGCTTAACAATTTCTTGACTGCACTTAAAAAATTTGAATATGAGCATATCCCGAGCAAAAACAGGCGAACAGCAGCCAATCAGCTTAAGTACTGGAAAGGAGAATTGCAGCATCTTCAGTCACGAAAAAAAGCAAAGCACTCGATAGAACAGAAACATCCACATGGCGACGAAGCAAAAAATGAATACAACATCAGCAGAAGAGATCTAAAGAGGGTCCAGAAATGTAAGAAGGAGGATTATGAAAATGAACTTGCCGTCAATACCAAAACGAATCCGAAACAATTCTTTAGTTATATTTCGAGTAAGTAAAAAAATTCAAGATCTGTAATTGGTCTTCTTGAGAACGATGTTGGTGAACTATAAACGACGACACCAAACTAAGTGTCCTACTTAATGAGTACTTGTGTTCTGTTTCTACGTCAGAGAATCAGGATATTCCTAATCCTGAGGATATCATAGCGGAAAAACGAATTGAAGCCCTCACCACAGTGAACTTTTCCCCGCCGAATATTTTATATAGATAAACTGTCACAAAATCTCCAGGTCCAGACCAAGTTCATCCTAGAATTCTAAATGAGACTAGAAACGAAATTGACGAACATTTATCAAACATTTTCACCCAATCTCTCACAAATGACACCTGCCCCTCTGAATGGAAAGCCAATTTTACACCAATAATAATAAAGGACAAAAAGTGTCCCGGCAACTACCGTTCCATTAGTCTCAGCTCAGTCATTGGCAAATTGATAGAAAGTTTGATAACGGATAAAATTACAGAATTCTTAGAATCAAACAAACTGATTGGCGACTCCCGGCATGACTTTAGACAAAACCGTTCCTGTCCTACGAACCTGCTACTTCTTTTCAAGAATGTAATTGAAATCCGCATCACAAAGTCTCAAATCAATATCATTTACCTTGACTTTCAAATTGCTTTTGATAATGTCCTCCACAAGCGCCTAGTAAGTATATTGCACAGCTTCGGTATTCGAGGCAAGCTTAACAACTGGATAAAATGCTGGCTCACAGGCAGACGGCAGCAAGTTGTACTTAGAGGAGCTTCCTCCCTCTGGGATAATGTCACAAGCGGCGTGCCTCAAGGATCCGTAGTAGGTCCAGTTCTCTTTACAAAATTCACTACGATCTCGATAGCAACGTACTCTGAAACATTAGCAAGTTTGCAGACGATACTAGGATCGGAGGAAAAGTGCAAACCGAACTAGAGTGTCAGCAGATCCAACTTGACTTCAACAAAATTGTTGATAGGTCAGAAAAATGTTAAGTTATGCACATAGGTCCACATAACCTCAAACACAAATATTCAATGTCCGGAAAGAAACTCATTCCTGTCACCGAAGAGCGAGATTTAGGAGTCATCATTTGTAATGACTTAAAAAATAGCAAGCAATGTAACTATGCTGTCAAGAAAGGCAATAAAATGCTAGGTATCATATCCCGCACTATCTCGGACATAACCAACACAGTATGCTCAAGTTATTTAATGCATTTGTTAGACCGCATCTCGAGTATGCCGTTCAATTCTGGTCTCCATTCCTTAGAAAAGACGTTATTAAACTTGAGAAGGTTCAACGTAAATCGTACAAAGACAGGCTTCGTGAACTCAATCTTTATTTGCTAAAGAAACGTCGAGTCAGAGGCGACATGATAGAAGTGTGGAAGATTATAAAGGGTAAGGAAAACATCGACCGAGCGCGTCTCTTCACTCTAGATACGAACGGAGTGACTAGGAACAATGGATACATAATCGTTGGGAAACGTTCCTCACTCGACATCACGCGCAGTTTCTTCATGTGTAGAGTTATCAAAGAATGGAACAAACTTCCATCGAAGGTTGTATACAGCAATACAATCACAACATTCAAGTCGCGGCTCGACAAGTTCTGCATAAATCGCCGATAAATACCTAAACAGTTCCCTTTCTTGGTGTTATAAAAACAGAAATGGCACACGAATCTCTCTTAAACGTTCTACTTCAGAGCAAATCATTTTGCTATCAAAAGACAACCTACTTTGGACCAATAGCCTTGTCGATGTTTTTCTACACTTGTAAACACTTATAAGCAGCTGCGAGGATATGCTCAAAGAGCTTGGCCTCATCACTCTCGAGCAACGAAGGCTGAGGAACCAGCTGATTGGAACCTTCAAATTCTTGAAGGGATTCAACAACGTGAGCCCTGTTGGCCTCTTCGACAGGGACCACAACATTCGTACCCGAAACAACGGGGCGAAACTTGTGGAAAACAGTTTCGCTGCAACTATAGCGCCAAACTTTTTTCTGATCGCAATCTCGGAGGTTTTGTAACAACTTACCAGCTGCGGCAGTTGGCTCTGAATCAGTGAAAGCTTTCAAAAACGCGCTCGACAAGCACTGGTTACGTGAATGGTTTAACGAACGACACGACTTTCCGAAGAGCTGCCGAGACTATAATTATAGAGACATAGGAGAGGAGCATGACACGGCTCTCATCACAATTCAAGTCATCATTACCAATAATTTCGTAGTAATAATCACTGCATGTGCCGCCCACGAGGGAGCCTACACGAGTCAGGCGGGCCAACTCCATCAAGATGCCTTGCCTGCGGTGGCGGCGTCTGGGCCTCCGATCCCAGCAAAAGTCCCTCAACGCACCCTGTTTCATACCCTCGTTGGTGGGCATTGCGCCTTGCGCGCCATCTCTGCGGTGTCGATGTGGACGCAGCCTGTGCGCCGCCCGGCCTTTGGGCCCACCGACACTTTCAAGACACCAGAGCCACGACATATACACTCATTGTTTTTCATGGACAAATGAACAATCCCCATCATTTCTCTCCTACAAAACATTCCTGTTCCACATAAGGTTATCCCGGCACGCGTCTGTTTGGGGCGTTGCAGTGTAGCCGAGGAACATGAACACGCTGCAAGTTTAAATGTTCTGGTGTTCACTATTAAAATTATACCACACGGATGGCCATTTGTAAACTGCCACATAACCCACTAAGTTTATCCAGATAGCAACAAAAACACTCTACCCCACCACTAAGCCGGTCATCACTTTATCATCTTTCACCTCCCCTTGTCTCAAAACGCGCGTGTCGGTGGGTGTCGGAGATTTTGGGTGGTGCGCTGGCGCAGTCTCCACCACCGCAGGTGGAAACCGGGGCTAAAAGCAACAGCAACAACAACAACAACAACAACAATTGCATGTAGCTGGTAATAGTAATTTTTAATTATTACTCATAATTTCATTAAAAGTAACAATGTAATGATTGCTTTTGCATACCAACTCAAGACAATAACTCCATAACAGAATGGAACACTTTCTACTATTAACATGGCAAGCACAGACAGACTGATAATACTGCATTGCAAGTACGGAAATACTAATGATGATGCATCTTGGTACGATCATTATTACCGGGATATACCGGGTGAGAGGTAGCACGGCAACACACATCACCCCTGAACCCACGTCAGGGCCCCCGGTACTGGGAGTGAGCCCATCCCGCTAGCCTGCGAGGCCATCTGCTGCCCTAGAACCGGGACAAGCAGATGCAGGGACTACGGTGGTATCATGAGAACCTAAACCGCTTAAGAAGAAAGCCCTGCTCAACTCGATGCGGCGGTGAAGTCTTGGAGGGATCCCATATATTTGTACTCTTTATTTTTATCTTTCTTATGTGGTACGATTACTACTTACTGTCTACTTCTAGTAGGTGAATCTGACGGCGACTCAGCGCCCACTGGTGAGCCGCAACAGCAGCATTCACCGTCACATCCTATGATATACAAAAATTGAACCCTCATCAAGAGGAGAGCAATTGCTCAACACTACAGTATGGCGTAGATTCGCCGTATATCATCAATTGATGAGTCAGTAAGTTCCGTCCAGCAGAGGGACCTTACCAACACAATGGTAGACTACCTTTCCGCCCATGGTTGAGAGGGTGGAAGTAAAAAAGAAAAAATTGCTAACAAATCGCGAGTCACACAATTTGGGTTAAAGTCTGCCAACGACCCAGCGGCATCTGCCAATGATCCACAACGGTAGCATTCACCTCCACACCTCATGGTATATGAAAAACCGAACCCGTACCATGAGGCTCACATTCGACGTAGATCATCCATCTGTTGAGTCAGCGTGCATCTTCCTATGGAGGGACACTGTTGACACGATGGTACTCTTTTCTTATTTTCTTCACTTCATGTCAGGGAGGAAGAAGAAAAAATATTTATATCAGAGTATACTAGTTAGCAATTAAGAGCAAAACCATGCTGCCTTTGGTTGGCAGCACCAGCTACCTAGCAAAACAATATTTCTTGGAGATGCCCCACTGGCATCTTATCTTGAAATATGAAACTTTATATTTTGGAGTTGCCAACTTGGCATCTCAATCTGAAATGTATTCCTCTGTACAGTGTGAATGAACTGACTGTCGTCTCTCCTATGGCACAGATTCGGGCAAGACCTAGTGCAGCAGAGGATGGAGCGACACATAACTCTTAGCCTTCTTTCCACAGATGTTCGAGTTAATTTCAAAATTTAAATGTTTTTTTTTCTTTTCTTTTTTGGCCTTACCTCAAAGTGCAACAGCCTTCAAGAAACCATTTATGTACAGATGACCTAATCTTCTGAGCCGATAGGGGATGACTACTACGGTGCTCATACCAAAATGTACACATTTTAGTCAAAATTTAATTCTCATACGCTCCTTTGCAGTCCTTACGACACAGCATCCAGAGCAAGCCGCCAGGCGTGTGCTCGAGAAGACATGTATGAGTCCTCTGAGCGTACCCATGGGCGCGTCCGGCTCTACTCGACCGTCTGAGATGCGACCGCCTGAAACCTGTATCCTTCTCTTCACATCTTGTTCTCCCGTTTCTGAAAAGTCATCTGACTCACGACCGTTTGGACTTTTGACAATTTTTTCTCTTGATCTGAAATGACTCGGATAATAGTAGGTTGGTGATAGTAGGTGGTGGTGACAGAAGTGGTGATCCTTCTCCTTTTCTGTCCTTACAACCTCCTTTTTCTTTATGTGTGCATAAATTTCTAAAGCCTTGTTGACTATACCCCACTCTTCTTTAACTTCTTTCAAAGGAGACAACTTGACATGAGCAGTCGTGCTTGTTTTGTCTCCTTACTCTAATCTAATTTACTAGGTGAGTACTTTTTGCTCATGATGTCTTCATATAAGCAAACAATGCCATAGCTAATAAGAATCATCCGTAAGTTGGATGGTGGCGCCACAACCAACTCTAGTGGCAGCCAGCACTACAAGAGTGGTGGCTGACGTAGGGGTCTTGTGGAGGTCTTTTTCATTGAGCTGCTGACGTGAGAACACGAGGCCATCCCTATAAGCTTTTGATGCTGGCTTACAATGCTGACATCAAGAAACGATTCTTTGGAGCATGATGTGTTCAGTTGTGGTCTATGGAACAGCCTTCCAAGTTTTGTGGTGCAGTAAAATTCCCTGGCTGCGTTCAAGGAGTCGCAGCAGAGTTTCTGGGTGATATTCTGTATGAGTTCATTTAGCTTAATTAGGATACTTCTTTCACATGTTGATCTTGTATCCTTGGGATCTACCTGTTTTTTTTCTTTTTCTCATTGTGCCTGCATATGGGCAGTGGGGTGTTTTTGTCTTTTGACGTTGTTGTGGTATTGGAGTGGTGGCTTTGTGGGTTCTGGTGCGGGTGTGAGTGTGTTGAATCTCCATGCACTTCTCTGTTGTGTGGTGCGCTGTGCTGGCTTCACATTTATTTTCCTGTCATTCATAGCGTTTGTTTGTATGATAGCCAGTGGTGCGCACTATTTTCGCCTGTGCCTGGGTAGTGGGGTTTTGAGGTGGTGGCTGTGTGGGTTGTAGTGTGGATGTGTAGCATCTCTGTGCCCTTCTCTAGTGTATGCCATGCTGTCATTGATACCGTTTGTTCATATGGTAACCGATGGTGCGAACTAATTCCGGTTCCTAAAATTGTATTCTCATAGCTGTTTTCACCGTTAGCTTAACAGGCGCACATAGCTATGCTGGCCTCCCCCAGCTCAGTTTTTCCTCACTACTATGTGGTGGTGCTGCTGGAAATGGCTGCAAAGGTAAGAGTAACTAGTCACTAACAAAAATGAACTAAGTCCCTCATTTACATGTTCAATCATATTTTCTAAAAAATAGTTGTAGCTTGGTATTCACACACCAAATCCTACTTGAGACATTTATGGCCAGGCTTGAAGAAATGACATTCAGTAAAGGCAGTTTGCAATGATCAATGAAAAAATTTTGACATCTGAGATATAGCTAATTTGAAGAACAGCCCTGCAACGTAAAACATGCATAAAAATTACACAATAGATCTAATAATTTTGATACAATTTGTCGAGTTTATAAATACTAATATTAAGAAGCTCTTTCAAAAGGCACTAAATGGCACTAACAATTTTTCAGTTTCTCATCAATTATTAAAAATGATGAGGTATGGGGCGTCACTACATTTTATGCAGAATCACTCCAATTTAAGGGGTGCTCCACACAGTCACTCCAATTTAGGGGGTGCTCCACACAGTCACTCCAATTTAGGGGGTGCCTCACGCAGTCACTCCAATTTAGGGGGTGCTCCACGCAGTCACTCCAATTTAGGGGATGCCTCACGCAGTCACTCCAATTAAGAGGGTGCTTCATGAAGTCCCTCCAATTTAGGGGGTGCTCCATGCAGTCACTTCAATACAGGAGGTGCTCCACCCAGTTTCATGTACAGAACTTTTAGGGGGTTGATGAGTCACAATAGGGGTGAGGGTCACAATAATGGTTACGCAAGGCATATAAACAGAAAATTAGTAAATTGAACCCTTCCTGAGCCACCTATGAAACTTATCTATAGCTAGCTACTTTGAAACCTACTGTTCAATGCTAAGTTCATTTATTCATGAAGCACGTGAAGAAAATGCAAAACAAGGCTTGGACATCTGAAAAAGTTCAGTATAAAGACATTGACCCCAGCACATGATTTAATCACATACAATCTAGGGCAAAACAGCAGTAACAACATGCATTCAGCTAGCAGTAATGATGCATGGAATGCAAAACAGCAGTAACAACATGCACTCAGCTAGCAGTAATGATGCATGGACTGCAAAACAGCAGTAACAACATGCATTCAGCAAGCAGTAATGATGCATGGATTGCAAGACAGCAGTAACAACATGCATTCAGCTAGCAGTAATGATGCATGGACTGCAAAACAGCAGTAACATGCATTCAGCTAGCAGTAATGATGCATGGACTGCAAAACAGCAGTAACAACATGCATTCAGCAAGCAGTAATGATGCATGGATTGCAAGACAGCAGTAACAACATGCACTCAGCTGGCAGTAATGATGCATGGATTGCAAGACAGCAGTAACAACATGCATTCAGTTAGCAGTAATGATGCATGGACTGCAAAACAGCAGTAACAACATGCATTCAGCAAGCAGTAACGATGCATGGACTGCAAAACAGCAGTAACAACATGCATTCAGCTGGCAGTAATGATGCATGGACTGCAAAACAGCAGTAACAACATGCATTCAGCAAGCAGTAATGATGCATGGACTGCAAAACAGCAGTAACAACATGCATTCAGCAAGCAGTAATGATGCATGGATTGCAAGACAGCAGTAACAACATGCATTCAGCTAGCAGTAATGATGCATGGACTGCAAAACAGCAGTAACAACATGCATTCAGCAAGCAGTAATGATGCATGGACTGCAAAACAGCAGTAACAACATGCATTCAGCTGGCAGTAATGATGCATGGACTGCAAGACAGCAGTAACAACATGCATTCAGCTGGCAGTAATGATGCATGGATTGCAAGATAGCAGTAACAACATGCACTCAGGTGGCAGTAATGATACATGGACTGCAAAACAGCAGTAACAACATGCATTCAGCAAGCAGTAATGATGCATGGACTGCAAAACAGCAGTAACAACATGCACTCAGCGAGCAGTAATGATGCATGGACTGCAAAACAGCAGTAACAACATGCATTCAGCTAGCAGTAATGATGCATGGACTGCAAAACAGCAGTAACAACATGCATTCAGCTGGCAGTAATGACGCATGGACTGCAAAACAGCAGTAACAACAAGCTTTCAGCAAGCAGTAATGATGCATGGACTGCAAAACAGCAGTAACAACATGCATCCAGCTGGCAGTAATGATGCATGGATTGTAAGATAGCAGTAACAACATGCATTCAGCTAGCAGTAATGATGCATGGACTGCAAAACAGCAGTAACAACATGCATTCAGCAAGCAGTAATGATGCATGGACTGCAAAACAGCAGTAACAACATGCACTCAGCAAGCAGTAATGATGCATGGATTGCAAGA
>SDVV010028343.1:0-11973 GCA_016164225.1 Gammarus roeselii | reverse complement strand
GCCTCTGACTCGACGTTTCTCTAGCGAGTAAAGATTGAGTTCACGAAGTCTGTCTTCGTACGATTTGTTCCGCAGCGAGGGGAGGAGTTTGGTAGCTCTACGCTGAACCTTCTCAAGTTTAATAACGTCTTTTCTAAGGAATGGAGACCAGAATTGAACGGCATACTCGAGATGCGGTCTAACAGATGCATTAAATAACTTGAGCATACTGTGCTGGTTTTTGTAAGAGATAGTGCGGGATATCATACCTAGCATTTTGTTTCCTTTCTTGGCAGCATCGTTACATTGCTTGCTGCTTTTTAAGTCGTTACTAATGATGACACCTAAATCTCTCATCGGTGACGGGAATGAGTTTTTTTTCCAGACATTGAATATTCGTGTTTGGGGTTATGAAGACCTAAGTGCATAACTTTGCATTTGTCGACATTAAATTTCATTTGCCACTTTTCTGACCAATCAACAATTTTGTTCAAGTCTAGTTGGATCTGTTGACACTCTAGTTCAGTTTGCACTTTTCCTCCGATCTTGGTATCGTCTGCAAACTCGCTAATGTTTGAGAGTACATTGCTATCGAGATCGTTAATGAATATTATAAAGAGAACTGGCCCTAACACGGATCCTTGGGGCCCGCCGCTTGTAACGTTACCCTAGGGGGAGGAAGATCCGTTTAGTAAAACTCGCTGCCGTCTGTCCGTAAGCCAGCATTTTATCCAGCTGTTAAGCTCGCCTCGAATACCGATGCTGTGCAACTTACTAATTAGGCGCTTGTGGGGGACTTTATCAACGGCCTTTTGAAAGTCAAGGTAAATGATATCGATTGGAGATTTTGTGTCGTGGATTTCGATTATATTTCTGTAAAAGAGTAGCAGATTTGTAAGACAGAAACGGTTGTGTCTAAAGCCATGCTGGGAGTCGCCAATCAATTTGTTCGATTCTAGGAACTCTGTAATTTTTCCCTTTTTTAAAAATTGGGGTAACATTGACCTCTTTCCATTTAGAGGGGCAGGTGCCATTTGTGAGAGATGGGTGAAAATGTTTGATAAATGTTCGGCAATTTCGTTTTTAGTCTCTTTTAGAATTCTAGGATGAATCTGGTCTGGACCTGGAGATTTGGTGACTCTCAATTTATCTATATATTTAATAACTTCGGCGGAGAAAAGCTCACTGTGGTGAGGGCTTCAATTTGTTTTGCCGCTACGATATCCTCAGGATTGGGAATATCCTGATCCTCTAACGTAAATACAGAGCAAAAGTATTCGTTAAGTAGAACGCTCATTTTGGTGTCGTCCGTTTCTAGCTCACCAACATCGTGGAGGTACTTGTATAAGTTGCGGGTTCTTTAGTTGGTTTGTTTTTTATTAGTTCGTGGATATGGAGAAAAATAGTCTTGACATGACCCTCGTGTCTCGTTAGACGATCGTCAATTGTGCTTGGTTCTGCGGCGAAGACTTCTGCTTTCTGTTCAGAATGGCCGGTCGCTTGGCTCAGCAGGTTTAATATTGTCTAGACTTTCTTGGTCAACTCGTCGATGCGGCCGTCCCTCCGGTCGTCGTCCGCTGAGGTGTTGCTGGTCATCTTGGCGAGGCTGATGTTCTTGGCCGTTAGAATCTTGTTCTTCGGTGCTCTGGAGGGGGTGCTGGTCCCTCCCTAATAGTTTCTTTCGGCTCCCCATCGGCCCCCTGGTTCGCGCCAGGGGCCTAGGGGCTCACTCTTGCTGGCCTATTAGCTGGCTATAGTGAGTTTACAGTTAACGTTACACGACCTCAAATATTTAGTCAAAGCAAACGTGCGACTCAAGGTCCCAGCTCAAACTATGGACCAATCTGTGCTATATCGGGGGTTCTCAGTAAAACGTGGTAAAGGGAAGAGTGAAAATTCCCACGCAGATTATGTTTATCTAGAAGACTAATACTCTGCCTATTGCACCGATATCAGAAATTTCAGTGAAGTGAATAGGCAACCACTGCTCCAGTTAGTATTCTGTACGGGAACAATTTCAATTTCCTTGAAACTGCTTTGTATCTACCGGTACGTTAAATCTACTCTGTAACTACGGTAAACCTACACTGTAACTACGGTAAACCTACACTGTAACTACGGTAAACCTACTCTGTAACTACGGTAAACCTACTCTGAATCTACGCTGCACCTACTGTCACTCTTCAATTGCTCTACGGAAGAGTAACTGCATTAACTCCGGTGGAAAACAAAATCGAACTACTACTACTACTACTACTACTACTACTACTAATACTACTCAATGTCACGCCTATCTGTTGCACGTTCTTTTGCTACCTCCACACTTATGTCTCCTTCCTTTGTCTTGGTTCAAACCTTCCATTAAACCTAAAGTTTGGCCTACCTCTAGTCCCACGTCCACTCACCTCCTCCTTCATCACTCTTTTCACCAATCTCCCATCTATCTACATCATGTGCCCGAACCATCTTAGAACACGTCAATCTACTCTGCTCTTTTAATCTTTGTAGAGATTGAACAGCATATTTCATCTATGTAGAGATTGAACAGCCACTTTTCCCTGTGAACCTAGTACTGCCAACATAGAAAATGGAACTGCTTTCAACAGATTTCAGCCCCCTCCATACGGACGCAACACCCTCCGAAACTCTTCCCTGTCATTGTTTTTTTCAAAGTTCAATGAAAGCCCAGAGTACATCCGTTCCCTTCACAAGGTATATGCTTCTCACAGACCTAATTCACTGCAAAAATGTGATCGGTACACCCTCTCCTAAAGCCACACTGTTCCTCGTCAATTGCACCATCCGCACCGTCGAATTCTCTTGATAAGCACTCTTGCGTTCAACTTACCAACAACACATGATACCGCTCTAGTTGCAGCATTCATTTTTATCTCTTGCTCTTATTCAGCGGATCAATGCAAGCACCAACACTCCGTCGCCGTCCAAACCAGGGGTTTCTCTGCTTGAATAACCTTTACCTCCTCCTGCACTTCTTCTTTCGTAATGTTCGCAACAAGTCTCTCTTAAAACCGGTATCCGTGCACCACCGGTCACAGCAATAATGTCAGCCTCTCTGACATCCTCAGCCTTCAGCAACTGATCAAAATACTCTGCCCATCTCTACCGTACATCACCACTTCCAATCAACAACCGGCCGTAGCCGCCATCTATCACCACCTCTCCCTTTCTGATTTCTCCCTTTCTCATTCGTTCAACCTCTTGGCAGAACAGCTTCTCGTTCTCCTTGAAATTCTGCCCAACCTGAAATCAACGTCCCTCTTGACTCTCCTCACCACCCGCTCCACTTCTTTCCTCTAGTTGTCATTGGCCTGATCGACAGCTTCTCCATGATGTTCTTGGGCATTTGGTCCGTTTGTCCAAGTTGCCATGTCCTCGTTAATATTTTCAGTATGTATGCCAATATATGAATTTTCATGTTCATGAATACGTTGATGTTATGGAAATTCTTGCGCTGCAAACTGAATTTATTTCCATGACGAGGTGAAATTTATTACATTAACAATGGGTCACAACAGTATCCAGACTACGGAATAGCGCGAAGATTAAAAGTCTAAAAATATCAGTTAACCCTGTTGAGTTCCAACATTAATTAATACAACAAATACCTGGCTATGCACTTGCGTAATCGCAGAGAAGGAGTCTTCTGTTGCTACGGTGAAAATAGACGCCAAAAATTGAAAGGGGGTTGGGAAGCCCAGTCATCGTCTGGTATAAGGGTTTTCATCGACGAAGAATCCAAACACTTCTCAGCCCTGAGCACCGCAAGCGATCATATCCCACGATGATACACTAAGTTAAATCGATGTGATCCGTCCTCCGAAATCATCTGCTTTCCCAGCTTTGCGCAGAAGCAGTATCGTAACCAATGACGGACAAGTAACTGAGTTTGAAATTACCATCGCATACATACTGTTCTTCGCGTCTAAGCTCCGAAGTTTGCAAGTTTCCAGGGAATAGATACTTTTTTTTGCTGTATCACAAAAAAGCCGGTCACCGCTCTAAACCGAATATCGCTCCGAGACCGAACATCGTCTCGTAAAGGTTAAAGTTTTCAACTAAATTGGAGAGATCGACTATCATCTCTTTAGAGCGAGAGCAATAAGGCCCCTCAGAGGGATACCCCCTGGGGGTATCCCAGGCTCACCCGCCTTCCCGTGGTGACCTCGTTATCCACCAATATTAATTTGTCCCTTTGTGTAAATACGTTTTGAGTTAGAAGATCCCTCCACCGTCCCCATAATCAGTTTGTAGCTACATCCCCCCCTTGGTGCACAAAGAGATGAGCCCCCCACTGACACCGGGGTTTGTGAATTTAGAATCGAAACCAATTTAAATTAAAAAAGCAACAAAAAATTCTATACAAAAAGGGTGCCAAAAACAAAAATTGTTACCAAAAAAAATCTAGATCTAAGGTTAGTTTTAAGAGCAATTAGGTTAGTGTATATATTCGTGTATACAACAGAAATTAAAGTAAAGGAGGCCCCACCTTCATTACCCAGAACCCCGGGTTGAAGCCGGGGACCAAACCATGGGCAGGACCATGCCCTATCGGAGAGGGCCTGACGGCCCCTCCAGAGCGTCGCACTCAAACAAGTGTGCAAGAAAGAAAGACGAGCCCCTAAGAAGCTTCTCATCGACAGAAGACCTGACTCTGGTCGTAATCGACGACACAAATGAACGCGTCTCGAAGCTGGACGCGAATATAACCGGGATGCAGAATACCCTGGGCAAGATATGCAAAATTATAGGCCATCCCGAGCTGGAGCAAGAAGACTGCCCGGCCCCCTCCAGTGAAGTCTGCGAACGTCTCACTAAACTCAAGAACCTTTGTGCAACTATGAATGCCCGACTGGAGGAGCTGATGAAGAGGATAGAGACCAGGGAACCCGTGACCCGTTCGTGTGCTTTCGCCTCTGCCCTTTCCGATAACATTGCTCTCCTCCCAGCCGAAACTCGTAACGCCCGAACGCCATAAAACATAAAGAGAAGACACTACAAACGATTTGATGACCACAACCTATTTAACAACGGCCTTAAATTCGCCGAACACTTGAAAATGACATTTGATGTCAATGACAGACCGGATATTTGCCCATATAAACTACGAGAAGCACTGGGCTCCATGACTGGCCGTCCAATTCTCAACATCACCGCCAGCGGTGACGATAGCTTTACCATTAAAGTAGACACAAAACTTCAAAGTGAAACTATACTCGCCAGAAACAGAATATGCAAAAAACCTTGCAAAATCATACCACACCCAACTTTTTCCATTAGTTCAGGCCTCATTTACATCGAAGATCTCCCGAGTGATGAAGTCGACGAATTCATCACCGGACTCGTTCAATACGAGGAATGTATAGTTGAAGCGAAAATCACAACAAAAATCAAACCAAGAAGAAACACCACCACGGCTTTTCTGCTTAAATTCAATTGCCCCACCTTTCTTAGGCGCTAAAACCAAGGTTACACCCTTCGAAAGACGTCCGATGCGATGCTATAAATGCCAGAAATACGGACACACGAGCCAAAATTGTAACGGTAAAAAAAAGATGCTCACACTGCTCCCAGGACGACCACAATAAGCGAGACGATCCCTTGTCGTGCCCATCCGAAGAACTTCACTGCTTTTACTGCAAAGTAAACGGCCACCCTACGGGACACGAAGACTGCCCTCAGGACAAGACTGAGAGAGAGATCCTGCAATACCAAACTGAGCACAAAGGCGGGCGACGAGAGGCTGCGGCCGCGATTCGCTCCCCCAAAAGTGACCCCCCACCCAGGAGAGATCAGCATCATTCCCTACCCACTTGCTTGTAGATAGTGGTGCTAACAAAGTTGCCCCCTCAATGAACCCATTTGCCATGATGAACTCTCTTTCCAAACAACTGGGAGGCAGACAGATAAACATAAACAGACAGGGCAAGAAGTATCTGGCCCACGTCGTTAATATTGAGCAAAGTAGCGTTACACAAAGGATTAACATAATAGACAAACACAAGGTAGCTGTCGAAGTACATCCGTTCTTCAATGCTACAAGACGAATTATATACACCTCCAACTACACTCCCAAAACTGACCTAAGGGCTTTTGCAGCAGGTTTAGCAAAGGATTATGGAATCGCCAACGTTTCCCTAGCAGAATGGATTAAACCACGAAACATCCACACCACCGCGTACCAAATCACTTTCCCAGGACGTGACACACCGGAATTTATAGAAATCCCGGGCGAACAGAGAAAAACAAGAACTTACCCAGTGGCGACATGGCCTTCTATGTGCAAAAAATGCCTGGAATACGGCCACGTCATCAAATACTGCAAACCATACATACCCCATCGCTGTAAAAGGTGCGCCGGCGAGCATGACCGAAAGGACTGCACAGCCCACCAACCTAAATGCTACCACTGTTCATGCCTCTATGAAGCAGGTTACCGCAACTGCCCAAAGCAGATGAACCACTGAGTCACACGAAAACAAGCCATCCAAGTCTTTTATGATGAAAACCCACACAGCCGTAATTTAAATTACGCCAAAGCAGTTAAATCTACAACTAAGTCTACCCCAACAGACAATATTTGTGTACAGTTAATAGAAACTACTCCCATGACCCCAAAATCCCTCTCCAGTACTAACGATACCACAACCAGCCCAGCGACCGCCCTCGTAATAGAGGCGGGCGCCCCAAGCAACGAATTCACCACTGCCCAGGAAAGCACTGCGATGGATGCTGCCTCGGTCGACTACGAGGAGAGGTCCAAGAACCCGAAAAACTAAAGGCTAAGAGACGATGATTCCTCCGACGACGACCGCGGGATACGCGACACCCTCTCGCACCGAAGCAAAAAGATTAGTAGCACCCCACAAACCACAGCTCGCCTCGATCAGAGCGTTGAACGACTTCTGATCGTCTTAACTACAACCGCACCCAGCGAAAACCAAAGTGGGGTATTCAACCCTCAGCTAACATGCCCAACACCAGAACATCTCACAAGTGAGAACGACCATCGCTTGCGCGAGGACGCCTTGAAAATCTTCAACGAAGAACTGATACCCCAGAACACTGATCTACCATGCATCGCACTCGACTCATATCTCAACGACTACTACTCATCCCATCTTAATGTTTAAAAAACCCTCCATAGAAGAGAAACGCGGTCGCTCCAGAAGCAAACACAAAGATCGTACTCCCTTATCCTCTTCCTCCTACAAGAGTACTCACAGCCGAGAACGCAGTGAGTCTAGGAGATCATGTTCTACAGAAAGCGGACACTCATGCGAACGCTCTCGATCTAGGACACCTGCGCCTCATAGACAAGAACATCACAAAAGTTCCTACAAACCACGCGACCGCTCCAGACCACCAAAATCTGGGGGTGAAACAAATCCGAAATGAACAATAACACAATACTTCAGTGGAATTGCCAGGGACTTAGAAGCAAGAAAGATGAATTACTATAGCTAATCTCCACCCATAAACCTTTGATGGTAGGCCTCCAGGAGATCAAACTCCGCGACTCAGCCAACTTATCTATCCCTCAATATGTCATACACCGTCGCGAAGATCACAATAATGTGACTGCACACGGCGGAGTGGCACTTATGATCCATCAAAGCATACCTCATCACCTCACCTCCTCCCTCTGAGAACAGAACTCCAAGCTGTCGCAGTAAAGACATGTATCTCATGACCTATTGCGGTGATATCTATCTACTCGTCACGTAACCACGACCTCACGGAGGCACTAATGACCGACCTGCTTAACCAATTGCATCATCCCGTACTTCTCCTTGGAGACTTCAACAGCTACCACGAAGTGTAGGAATGAGTGTGAACAGACCCCAGAGGAGTGATAATGGCCAACACCATAGACACTCGCAACCTGGTCCTTCTTAACGATGGACAACCCACACTGATCACCCTCGGAAGTGAAACTGCCATCGATTTATCAATCTGTTCCCCTACTTTAGCTCCCCAATTCGTTTGGGGAGTCCTGCCTTCAACACATGACAGTGATCACAACCCAGTGATCATATCGCTCCTTACTAACCGACCAAACAATCCTAACACACAAGAACTTTGATTCAACAACCGGAAAGCCAGCTGGGAGGAATACTCGACACATGTCGCATGGGACGATGTGGAGGGCCTTCCTGAAGACATTTCAGAGCACTACCTCATCATACCTCCACCCTACGGGGGAGTCTGCATTAACTTCGCGTTGGGACTCCGGTGGAACATAGAGGCAAATAATAAATAAATAAATACCTCATCATACATTTATCCGAAAAATTTTAAGTGCAGCTCTGCATGCATTCTCCAATATGTACCCTCAACTTTTTTCCCTAAACCTTGGTGGTGCCCGGAAGTACAAGAAGCAAGGGATCGGCTTGACAGGATGTGCGAGGCCTTTCGCCGCGCACGTTCCCCCAGGAACCGAGTAGCCTGGAAAAGGGAAGCTGCAGTGTTCCGGAAACTTAGCGTGGAGAAGAAGCGAGAAAGCTGGACCCAACTAGTTGATACAATCAATCGAAACACCCCTCTTTCCCAAGTGTGGGAAAAAATCAGACTTATCCAAGGTCGCCCCGAGCGACCTATCCACATACTGTCGGACGGAGACGATGTCTATTCTTCATACGCGGACATCGCGGACAAACTAGCTCAGACTTACAGCGAAATATCACAATCAACAAACTATACGACTTCTTTCCAACAGGAAAAGATCCTAAAAGAAAGTGAGCATATCGACTTCATTTCCACAAATGAAGAATTCTACAACAAACCTTTCTCCAGCCATGAACTACAAAATGCAATTGACCACACACGTGACACCTCACCCGGGCCGGACCGAGTGCACATCAACATGATCAAACACCTTCCTGACAACGCTCTCCAGCACCTACTAAATGTGTTCAATACGCTGTATTCAAATTCATTCTTTCCCGATCAATGGCGGGAATCCATAATTATCCCGATACCCAAACCCGGAAAATGTCACAGCGACCCACATAACTATCGTCCCCTTGCCCTGACTAGCGTCCTATGTAAGACTATGGAAAGAATGATAAACTAACGCCTAGTCGACTACTTGGAAATGCATGCAGGCCTTAGCAACATCCACTGCGGTGGCCGTAAGCGCCACTCCACAACGGACCACCTCGTACGATTAGAATCAGACATTGCAAGCCTTCGTCCGAAGAGAACATGTGGTTTCCATATTTTTTGACTTTGAAAAAGCAGACGACACTACGTGGAAATACGGGATCATGAAGGATCATCACCGTGAAGGTTTGAGAGGTCGACTACCACTTTTCATCCTCCAATTTCCACAAAATCGCACCTTCAGGGTCAAGGTTGGCGACACTCAGTCTCCGTCATATCCTCAAGAAATGGGCGTTCCCCAGGGAAGCGACCTCAGTGTCACTCTTTGTCCTCAAAATCTATCAGTTAGCCGACATTCTTCCCAGAGACGGAAGACTGCTCTCATCGCTATACGTGGACGACCTACAAATAAGCTACTAACACCCTAGCCTCGTAACAATTCAACATGAACTCCAGAAGTGCCTAAACCTAGTCGGGAACTGGGCTTCCCTAAACGGATTCCGATTCTCGCCCTTTAAAACTAAAAGCATGCATTTTACTCATGTGCCTGGTTTACACCTGAAACCAGCCCTAACGCTGCACAACAAACCTCTAGTATACGAAGAAACTATCAAATTCCTGGGTCTTGTGTGGGATCCTAAACTCACATGGCGACCCCACATTGCAGCCCTGGCGACTCTATGCAAAAGGTCGACGGGACTTATCCAATCGGTAACAACCCTGAAGTTCGGTGCCGACATTCACACAGGAATGACGTTGTTCAGAGCAATAATACGATCGCGCATGGACTACGGAGCCGTTGTCTACGGATCTGCAGCGAAAACTACTCACGTCCCTCTCTCGACCATCGCAAACAATGCTTTGCGTATCACAACCGGCGCGTTCCGCTCCACTCCAATCGAATCACTTGACGTGCTCGCTAACGAACTTCCACTTCCGCTCCGGCGAGACAAACTTTCACTACAATACTATTAAGACTAGAAGTCTTATCAACAACTCGGCAATCAGCCACATCACTAACTTATCCGATAAGCGCCTATTTGCGGCTAAAAATAATATATGCCCACCGTTTTCCCTACGTGTGGACAACCTGCTGACCTCGCTTAACATCAATCAAAAAGCTATTAGGCCTTCATTTTCCTACCGAATCCTTCAAATTAACACCAACATGGATTATCAACCCACCACCGGTCAACCTAGACCTGCAAATCTACCCTAAAGCAACTACTCCAACCAACGCGTACCGGCAGGAATTCCTAAGACTACTCGAGGAAGAATATTTAGAGCACCGCCACATATACACTGACGGCTTCAAAACCGCGGACGGAGTGGGAGCCGCCGCCGTGTGCGGGGACACCCCACTCTCGGCCACCGTCCCACAAGAGGCCTCCGTGTTCTCTGCGGAACTTCGTGCGCTCGAACTAGCCGTCTCTATCGCAAAAACACATCCCTTCCCCAAATACCTCGTATTCTCAGACAGTCTGAGTGTCCTCACCCAGCTTAAAACACTGCATTATGAACACCCTGTTCTACGTAAAATGCAGCACGATCTCTTAGTGATGACCGAGACTGGTTAGGCAGTGGAGTTCTACTGGATCCCCGGGCACGCGGGAATAAGAGGAAACGAACTTGCGGACTCGCTTGCTAAACTAGCATCTACTCACCAAGAACAGTTTTTTGCAATACATTACCGGGACTAGTTCCCTGTCATCCACTCTCATATAACATCCCGATGGGATGAAATGTGGCAGCAGAGTGGACAAAAGATGCTTTCAGTCAAATCCTCAGTCGGAGAATGGGAAACAAAGTTCACCAACAGAAAATACCAAGTGTTCATCAACCGCTTGTGCACTGGACACCCGTGGATAACTCTCAACCACCTGATGGATGTCGACATAGGACCAAACGCGCCACCTTGCCCCTGTTGCCACCAAGTGGCTATCAGCGTGAAACACTTACTGATGGATTGCAACGCACTCGCGGCAGCCCGACGAGCGTTCCTAGATCCCCCGTGCAACCTACAAAGCCTACTCATGGACCCATCCTACCGTAAAAAACTTGTAGCTTTCGGTAAAGACACCGAACTATACGAAGCTGTCTGAACCTCTAACACCTGTGCGAATAAGGTGGTCCCTCCACCTCATTATGCACAGAAACAACAACACATTTTACGAAGACAAGCAATAACTCTATACTCTCTCGTACGCGCTAGTGCGCGAATATACCACAATTAAAATCAGTAATGACTTCATCTTGACAAAACTAATATTTTCGCACGCTAGGCCGCGCGGACTCGCCTAAATCAACGACGGTCGCGCCCTACGGGGGAGCCTATTATGACTCACGTTGAGGCTCTGGTGGAAATGAGGCCCAAATAAAATTAAAACCAAATCTGCTGGATCCCCGGGCACGCGGGAATAAGAGGAAACGAACTTGCTGACTCGCTTGCTAAACTGGCATCTACTCGCCCAGAATTTTTTTTTGCAATACATTACCGGGACTGGTTCCAGATCATCAACTCCCATATAACATCCCGATGGGATGAAATCTGGCAGTAGAGTGGACAAGAAATGTTTTCAGTCAAACCCTCAGTCGGAGAATGGGAAACAAAGTTCACCAACAGAAAATACGAAGTGTTCATCAACCGCTTGTGCACGGGACACACGTGGATAACTCACAACCACCTGATGGATGCCGACATAGGACCAAACGCACCACCTTGCCCCTGTTGCCACCAAGTGGCTATCAGCGTGAAACACTTACTGATGGATTGCAACACACTCGCGGCAGCCCGACGAGCGTTCCTAGATCCCCGTGCAACCTACAAAGCCTACTCACGGATCCAACCTACCGTTAAAAGCGTATCGCTTT
>SDVV010028342.1:0-11973 GCA_016164225.1 Gammarus roeselii | reverse complement strand
GTGTCGCCGGGATACTGCAGTGTCCACTGGCAGTCTGGGTATGGAAAAGGTGCTCGTAGCCACAAGTGTCGCCGGGATACTGCAGTGTCCACTGGCAGTCTGGGTATGGAAAAGGTGCTCGTAGCCACAAGTGTCGCCGGGATACTGCAGTGTCCACTGGCAGTCTGGGTATGGAAAAGGTGCTCGTAGCCACAATGTTGATAGCGTGATTAGCAATTCTTGAGGTACAGACGGGACTGGTACAACAGTTTCACGTGAAATTATCGAAAAGGAAAGCAGGAGTGACCTTGGAGAGCAACTAGAAGGTAATATACCAAAGTGAAAGACTGGCTTCACCCACCTAGCCTGTGAACCTATGCCTCCAAAAAAACATTGAATGTGGCAAACGTAGTAGTGTAAATGAACCAAGACAGCAAAAAACAGAAACGAGTAACTACAGTGAAAGGCTTAAAACACTGCGTTCTTTATTTAAGGAACAAATGCAGATATGGAGGGTCGGGGGACAGATGTGGCTTTACCCACACAAATCGTTGTAATAAGTTTTTGGATATGGCAAGGCACAGTTGGAAAATTATAAACTCTGTGAAAAAATCCATCCAAGAGTGTGCAATGACTCGTATCGTCGATAAAAATGCAGTGAAACAAAATATGATTGGCTGTGAATCAAGGAAGCAAGAAAACTGATGGGGCACCAGCAAAATGTTGCTGGTGCAGCCAGCAGACAAAGAAATATCTATACATGCAACAACAAACATCTTGGTCAAAGTCGCGGTAAACATGAGTTGCGTGTATCACGTGATGAAACCCTTTTCCAAAACCATGCCCAAGGGTTCCTCTGTAGCTGCGCATGGCCATCACCATTGCAGTGTTGACCAGTCACAGAAAATATTTTTTTTCAACAGTGCAGAATCTCATATATTGTCCTCGCAAATCAACCCTTCCTCCGATGAGAGAGACGCAAATCAAGAGGTAACAGAAGAAACACTCTCTAAAAAAAGTAACACAAGAACGTAATCGATTGAGAAAATGGCACATTTACAAGCCCTTCATTACACAAGCCAGTATGGATAAAATAAAATCGATCTGAGACATTCTATCCGATAGTGATTCACTCATCGTTTGCCTGACTCAGACGCACCTCAATAAATGTCCCCCCTATACAAAATAATTTTGTAATTTACTGATTTTCAACGTTTTTATTGAAAATTACGCTTAGTTTAGAAGTGATCGCAAAACTAGGAGGAAATGTGGTGCTGTTACAAGCTATGTAAAAGATGGTTTTGGGAGCTCAACGATTTCTGTGAGGGTCAAAGGGTGTGACAAATAAAGGTAAAACACTAATCGAATTGGAAGGTAAATACTCCTAAGTTTGTAAGATTTCCGTTTGAATATCTTTAAACTATAAAAACAAATAAAACTGTGCATCCAGACTATAATGTGATATATGTCTAGATGCTGAAATGTTGAGAACGAACACGGGAAATATAATTACTTACAAGAACAGGATTTTCCAACACTTGAAGTTCTTCAGTGCAGACATAAATGGATAAATATCCACTAATCCCTGTCTTCTATCGACTGGAGGCAACTCGTTGATCAGGCAAACAGTGTATAGGAAGCAAAGAATAGCTTTGATGATATTTGGTTGCAGGTGTGTTTACAACATGTGCCAAACAGAAGAAAAATACTCAAAAGAAGCAGGTATTATTAAGGAAGAATAATGAAAACAGTGAGCAATAAAACATAAAGCACTTAGAAATGAAAAATATATATTGACGGAGAAACGAAGACGAAGATATCGATTCCATTGAACAACGAATAAACGGTTCAAAGGACCAAGAAAAAAGAGGAAAAGGGTATAAAGCGATAGGAAAAATAACAAAAAATTCTACGTTCTTCTTTGCATACTCAACCAAATTTTCAACCTAAAAATGTAAAGTTAGCAGATCAACTGATTGATGAAAACAAGGCAATGAGTGAATTGTTAAATGAAAATTACAAACGAGTATTTAGTATCCCAAAGGCTACAAGGCAATACCTTGAGATCTCCTCTGAATTTTCATTGATGAATCTTAACATATACATCTCTGAAATTCCAAAAGCTATCGATGATATAGGTAGCAATAGCGCATCCGGGCCAGGCGAACTCCCAACTATTCTATTGAAACAATGCAAGCAGAACTGTCAAGACCACAACAAATGTAGTGGCATAAATCTTTGTACACTTCTGACATCCCACAACCCCATGGAACATGCTGTAATCATCAATCCAGCAAATTCAGGTTGCTCTCCAAGCCCAGCAAAATACAGACCAATATCTTTGACAACACATGTAGTCAAAACATTTTAAAGAGTAATGAATTGACGGACAGTAAATTTCCTTGAAAGAAAAGGGTTCAATTCGAAAGCATCATGTTTCAGAAGCACGAGAAGCACATTGACCCAACTACCGGAGCACTATTATAATCAATGCATTATGTAATGGATCAAATGTGGATATGATTGATCTGGATTTTTCCAAGGCCTTTGACGAAGTAGATCACAAAATACTGTTATCTAAATAGGATAACGCTGGTTTCCAAGGAAATGATCACGAATGGATAAAAACTTTTCTCAAAGGCAGGACTCAATGTGTGGTAGTAAATGGGGAAACCTCTGCAGCAGTGAAAGTCCTTAGTGGGGCCCCACGGGGCACTGTGATTGGTCCTCTGCTTTTCTCAGTTATGGCAAATGACCTGAGCAAAAACTGTCCACATTCATCTGTCTCCTGCCTTGTAGATGATACCAGAGTACCAGGCATAGTGAAGAATGCAAGAGAGGCAAAAAATGTTGAAGCTGATCTGAAAGAAATATTCAGGTGGACTGGCAAAACAACATGTAATTCAATGAATCCAAATTTGAATTACCACGTTATGGAAAAAAATCTTATCTATGAACAGGGTCTTCATATTTTTCCTGAAATAATGCTGCTATTGAAGAAAAATGAAGCTAGCGTCACTAGGAGTGATGATGCAGAATTAACAAATTGCAAAGGTTGAGGCTTGTGACAGAAGACTGTGTTTCTGTGCCATGAGAACCTTTTTGTCATGAAATGAAGACAATGCCGACTCTTGGGGAACAATTAATCCAACCAGTTATAGACTGTTGCTCTCCACTCTGGATCCAATAGAAATGGATAGATTTGGAGAGAATGGAAGCAGTTCAAAGAAGCTTCCCCCACATAAATTACCGAGGCAAAGGAAATGGCTTTTTACGACAGATTGGATACCTTGAAACTATACGCAATCCAAAGACGTTTTGAAAGATTCATGGCCACATAAACGTTTGGAAAATTCCGGAGGGCTGTGCAGTCAATCGAAACGAAAATATGTAATGAAAGTAACAATGAGAAATGAGGCAAGGATTGGCAGAATTTGCTTATTCAAAGTGCTAGAACGAACGGGCGGTGAAAAGATGCAAGTCGTAGCATTTAACAGTTACACTAACCAGGCACCTCAGCTATTAAAATCGAATGCTACTGAAAATATGTGAAATCAAACTTGTGCCGCAATCATCTACAGTAAACATGTTGAGGTGGAAACAACTCTGTACTCCAACGCTTCGTTGAGCCAAGATCGCCTGGCGAATGTTGAACCAACATGTAAATGTGGATGCCACAGCACGAGTCGTGGATACCCCCGTAGCTGTGGGTCAGGTGGCAGCTACGAGGACCATCAAGTGTTAAAATAAGTATCCAAGACTACCGCTATATATTCAATAAATTATACGGTATTAAACAATACATGTATAATAGTATGCTGGGTCATCTCGCTTTGACTTCACAAACTTCAGAAAAGGTTACTGATCTGATGTTTGCTATATACTTTTAAATATCACCCCCTTTTAATTTCGATAGCGTACTTAAAAAGCTCTTGGAACAAAGATACATTTCTTGTAGTTACCCTTCTGAATGAGTGTATTCATATTTATGGTGCGTGGACGCCAAATCGTGTTCAACCTCACCTGGGCATTCAGAACAAAATAATCCAAGAATACATCTTAAGTTGAATATTATATCAAGGCAGCTGGCTGTTTAAAAAATATTCTACTTTTTATTCAGATGTGTTTATTATGGTGAAATTCTTATTTCAGTAAGTAAATAGGAACCATTTAATTGGTTTTACTTGTTACTCTTTAGATATATTTCATGTTGGTTGCGGTTGATACCACTAGTTTAAGTCACCAAGAAGCTTGAATCTTTTTCCCCCAAATTGAAGCTGTTTTTATCCCTGGGAGTTGTCTGTATTGGTTGTGCTCACAACCAATACAACCACGAAAATCTCACGGAAATCTCAAAAAGAATTAAAATTATAATTATATATTCCTTGAAACTCTAGCGGAATTTCAAATAAAATTCACAACGGCACTTTATTTAATTTTCGTGAATGAAACCCAAACGTATTTATCATGAATGAAAACAGAAATTCATACTTATGTTTGATTCACGGTGAATAAAATATTTATTTGATCATGCATGCGTATTGACATTAAAGTTTCTGATATCAAAATACGATGTTCATTAACATGAGGAAATTTCCTGAATAAATACGCAATATTATGTTTGTTCACTGGTTATTTAGAACAGATTGTTGGCAACCACGTGGATTGGACCCCTGTTATTGATGTTTGTGTCGTCCGTAAAGCGCCCAAGCTTAAGAACGTAGTAGGGCTTGTTTGCTTATTGTTTCATCTTGACCTTTCTTTCGCAGGCATGTGAACAGCGAAAAATTGTATGGCGAACTCGTCCAACTCGTCAAGCTCGTCAGGACGGAAGGCTCGCAAGAAGAAATAAAAAAACTGACGGTTTCTCTGGCGGGGAAAACAATTGTTTTTGAAGCTCTTAAGAAAATACAAGAGGATAGAAAAAAAAGGACTGGCCATATGTGATAATATGAATACTTGGCGTTTTAACCACTTTTTGGAGTATAGTTTTTCCGTTTTATTTATGGAGCCGCTTTAATGCAAATGGTGCTGACGTCCTCAACGCTTGTCTTTCATTGTCATTGGGTTCCGTCATCTTTCGCTAATATTTGCCCTGTTTCAAATGATGTAAATTAAAGTATTTTGCAGCATGAATTGTTAATAATGACTGATTGAACTGCTACTTAAATGTTTCTGCCGAAAAAGGTCGGTAAAGAAAGCTACAGGACAAAAGAGACAAGGAAATATGACTTCACGAAAGTACCTCTAAAGGGCATTAATAAGGTATACATTTTGAAAGGAAAATATCATAACGTTGCAGAGTGTATCAATATCACAGGGTTCAGCCTTACTCAACTGATTCATTTTCAGCACAATAACTACTTAAAATGATGTGACTTGTTCAAAATCGCAGAATATTGGAAAAACGATCAAGCAGCTGGTTATATATTCATGAACAAATGATCAACAGTCTATAATGAATTGATGTGTACAGTTACTGTTTGTATTATTGAAACCATGTATGAATGGGGATTGCCAATTACAATAAATCCTAACCATGATCGACAACGGATTCGTGTACTGGCGAGGATTATTTTCAAGTTATCATATTCGGCAAATGAAATCAAGCAGGTGTATATAAGCCCTTTAAATGTATTATTATTCATAAATTTCCACAGTCTGTCATTTTGTTTACAATAATGAAATCGAACACGCGTTCTTCGATGATCAAACACATGTTTTTACAGTTGCAAATTAATGATAAAATTAAAGAGATTGCGTTAGAAAGCAATCTCTTCATTGAGATTCGTTTCTCGCAACGTAATAATATGTTATTCATAATATATAATATCACTATTCATATACACTTATTATTTTTAAAGTAACTAACACGTGGATTGGATTTGAAAAACTGAAAATGCTTTCAAAATAATGATAAAATAAAACTCGAAAACATATATTAGCTTATTTGTGGCGCCGTCGTTCTTCAACGGAGGCAAATGGCACTGGAGGAACGCTTGTTTAGTATCAGCTGATCCCGTATGCACGAAAGAGGCCCTGATTATCGCTATCGAGATATATCAAAGCCAAGTGTCCCATCAGAATAGTTTTTGTTCTAATGTAACTTAGTTATACTGTCGAGAAATCACCTCTTGAGGTGACGACCAATTGTGATGTCACAAACTATTGTTCCTCGGTACCAAGGAACTTGAGCTGGGTTTAGATTAACGCAAATAATAATTTTTGTTACAAATCTTCAACTTCAAGAGGTGAGTTAACTGAAAACCGTTTCTCCAATACCTCGAAATTTGTATTGCCTAACTATGTTGTATTCATCAACATAATACGATTTTGTTTGGGACACACATTCGCTAGCTTGGTCACCCAAGTCTCCTCCATCCACAAACTTTTCCCTAGTATCCTCGCCTTCACAAGCCTAGTCTCAATTAGTCAGTCGGCGGTAATGCTTCCTTCAATCCTTTGCAAATGAATATATTTTAAGATTACCGCTAAATTTTCCGCAAGTCCTTGACTTTTTTAAGATTTCCCCGCAGCTTTGGGTCGTTCAAAACACCCGGTGCACAAATAGTACTACTTGAACGGAGGGTGGGGATTAGGCTCAGGGATAAAATGCGTTGAATTCACTTGTATGAATTCCTATTGGTCATTAAGTCTACGTTTGTGACTTGTAACTGATAGGCCTGTAATTTAGGAAACATGTATCTTTACATCCACAGAATATTCAATGATATGCATAAAACATTAAATATGTTGACTAGTTTTGAATGCACCTAAAGACTCTGTGCATGTCACTCCAGCAGAAAAAAAACGGTCTCCCATTAATTAGACTGGCATCAGAGACAATAGGCTCCAAACACCTTTCGCTTCATGTGAAGGGCATTAATAAGCTATACATTTTGAACGGAAAATATCATAACGTAGCAGAGTGTATCGATATCATTTTTTAGCCTGCTTCTATCTGCCAACTTGCTACATACAATTTATCGGTCAGCATTGGAGCATCTGGCCACTCTACGTATATGGTAGTCCATCGACATTCTCGCGTTTGTGCTTCATTAGGTCCCTGTGGGAATACTATTACGTGCTTTTGGTAGTTTTTGAAGCAAGTTGCTTGCATGTTGGTAAATAAACTAATTTGCATGCCATCACAACGACATGTCATCTCATCGAGTCCACTTCTCTCCTCAACGTCGCTTAGGTTTGTAAGTTTTCTAGAAAATATTACTTGTGCAAAACTGAAGGTCCTGATTGACCTATAGTGAGCTTTTGCGTCAATCAAGTCCTTAGGTATTTAGTTCCAACTCCAACCAAACCTAAGCACATAAGACATCATATGAGAAGACGAACGACAAATCGATGTCTCTGGGAGTGCATTTAGTCACAGCCTTCGATGTAATAATTATATTGACATTCTTCGTTTTATATCATCGTCACAGATTGTGTTCTCGTGAATGTCAGTCATTCCATATATCAGAGATCTTTTTGAAAGGAATCTAAAATCTGGAAAGAAACTGATGATACTGCATTATTTTTTAAGTTTATATTTGACTGTTTGATATAATTTGCAATCACAACGGGCTCCTATCGTATCCTGCCTACTGAGGTGGTCTTACACAGAGTCAAGTAAAAATTATATAAAAAAAGTACAGCTACTGACATCTTCTAACACCGAAGCCATCCCTTCATCAGGAAAACGCGACTGTGATCATACCGTTTGATGAAAGTCACAACGTCATGTATACAACAGGCAATGAAGAAAGATCATGTGATGACCGAAAAAAAACATCACAGACCTACTATGAACAAACCTAATTGTTGGTACGTTTGAAGATTGCTGTGACAATGAAGGAAATTACTGGTCTCGTCAGGTGGAATAATTATTAATATTTACCTATTTACTCACATAAAATTGACGTGTTTTATTATTTGATTCTCTCAAATAATTGCACGTTGTTACTGACCATCTGTGCGGTTTTCTGTAACAACAAGTAAAAAGAAGAGGGTTTATTCATTAATCGACCACCAGGAACCAGGAAAAAATCAACACCGAATAACATACTCATAATTTTACCACTGTACTGGTGTAGAATTGATTGAAGTTACATAAGTAGGATTTGCGAAATTTGAACATGCTTACCACATCAGTGAACTCATCCATTGTGCAGTGAATTTCATGTCAGGAGAATGTGTAGTCATGCCTCAACATACGGCAACAAACCACCTTTGGTTACTAGCATTTTATTATTTTGGAAACAACATCGTTTTCAACTGAAGATTTTGTCTTTACGGTAGCTGATTCATAGACAATAAACGGAAAATAAAATTACTTACCAGACAATGGACTTAGAGATAAAATTATATTCTATTTCTTACTTGACTGACATTGTCTATCCTGGCTGTAGGAGCAATTTGGATCAAGCTAACCAATAATCATTTTACATGAGTTACCGATTGAATATTCGTATTCTAACGTATTTTATCATGGAAACATTTTCTTTGAACAGATTGTGAGTGAGACTGCACTATCTCAGTTTATATCTGTGAACATGAGTGTCTCCAGGAATTCTCATGAGGGTAGGAGAGAGAGGGAGGAGGGAGGGAGGGAGGAGGTGGAAAGGGAGGAATAGAGCCAACTGCCAAGGTCAATATAAACCACCCCCTGTGACCCTAACGCCTCTTAAGCTACCAATCACTCTAAATTCCCCTCATTATTTGACCCTTAATTTCCATTGTCAGTTGATCGTCAGCAATAGGTTTCCAACTTTCCAATCTAATACATGTATGTGTCCTTCGTCACCCGTCAAGAGGGTTGTGTCAGGTAGTATGCTCCGACGTTTTAAACCATCGAAACACGGTCTGAAGAGACGAACGTCAGTGAAAGTGGCACCCAACAGAAGATAAACGAATTTGCTACAAGTTGTTGTGTTTGGACTGAAGGTTTTGTTAAACACAGTTTGTGAAGAGTGATCACTTGTGCACCAACCAGAGTGGCCTCATAGTGTCATGCTTTGTCAATCGAGACTTACGCTCAATGTTGGCATAGGGCGGGTCTCTACCCTCTCACACTCCCACCCGCTACCCTCCGTCCCTCGGCAGAAACAATAGACCTCTTGATACCCTGTTAAAGTGCATTTATTCTAGATCAGCTCGACGTGTGAACTGCTCTCATTACCATAGGAGTCCCCCTTTGGCGGCATTAGTGGTAACATACCGAATTATTGTGTTAAAGAACAAATCCGTGGTACTCTCGTCGGTCAGCATTGGAGCATCTGGCAACTCTACGTGGATGGTAGTCCACTGACATTCTCGCGTTTATGCTTCATTATGTCCCTGTAGGAAAACTTTTGCGTGCTTTTGGTAGTTTTTGAAGACGGTTTTCTTTGTCTACTCCGTTAACCTAGAAACTTGAGTGGTTCTTTAAGCCTTCCTCGACGTATTTCGGTGTATGCTCGTACATGATGGCGCTTTTACGTCGCGAGGGCAGGCATACCCCTTGTGAAGCCAAACCTATACCTCCTTGCCCGCTCATGACATCTGGGCTGCGTTAAGTACCGCACGCACAGTGTGCGGTGTGCAGTGGCCCTACACTGCGCCCTACCCCCCTCTCCCGTAGCGCACTACCCCTCTACGCCCCTCTCCTGTAGCTTTGATATCTGTCCGCATGCACCCATTTGAGGACTTCGATGTGCAAGAAAAAAATCGTGGATCTTCTACGTCAACCTGCTAGAGGAGCGGTTTATCTGCTTCGACCTGCATCAGGATCCTGGCAGCCAAACAGTTGGACACAAGGCCACATTCAAGTTGTCCCATCGCTGATATTCTTTCATTTTTTTATTTAGTTTTTATTTACTTTTAGCTGTTCAGTTCAGTATCTTACACGTCGTTTAGTTAGTTAACTTTATCGGTGGTTTCTCCCTTGTGCCAAGTACATTTTTACTGCAAGTTACTCCTTTCATCATTCAATTTCACAGTGTGGTAGCTGTTCACTATTTTGGGTTCCTACGACTATTTCAAGGTGTATTTGTCTCATGTTAAGTTATAGTTGCTTTATTTTTAGCCTTCTTATATCGGCCAACTTGCTACATTTATATATATGTTTCTGATTACCTCTATGTGCTCATTTTCTTCTATTCGCAGGCTCACGATTATTTTTCGATCATTTTTCTAATTAATTATGGTTATTTTTAAGTTTGTTTTTATTTTCCTATTAACTCCAATTCACCCCCTTGATAGATTTTTTAAGCGCTTATTAGGATTTATCGTGTGCCCTTATGATTATTTTGTGTAATTTGTATATGTCATATTTTGATTTACTCTTTCAGCTGTTACCATATCCCGCCAAAACTCTTCTTTGGGCTCTTACGACTATTTCAAGGTGTATTTGTCTTATGTTATGTTGTTGTGGATTTTTTTTAGCCGGCTTCTATCTGCCAACTTGCTACACTTATACACGTGTTTTTGATTTACTTTAATTCGCAGGCTCACGATTATTTTTCGATCATTTTCTTTAGGACAATTTGATTTTTCTGTTTGCTTCTATTTTCCTATTAACTCCAATTCATGTCTTCGTAGATTTTTTATGCGCTTATTAGGATTCAACGTCTTTTTTTCCGGTTACTGCTAGGTTATTTCTGGAGGCCATCTGCTGAGGCAAATTTTGTTAAATTACTTACATTCACACGCTCACGATTATTTTTTTAGGCATTTTCTTTCAGGACAATTTATATAGGTTATTATTAAGTTTACTTCATTTTTCCTACTAACTCCAATTCATGTCTTGGCAGGATACATTTATGCACTTATTAGCATTACGTTATATTTTAATTTTCTCTTTCGACGATCACCCATATTCAGTCATACCAAGGTTGTAATTTTTCACGGCTACTTCTAGGTTACTTTTGGAGGCCATCTGCAGTGTGAATTTTCGCTGTCTTAGCATATGTAGCTGCCCATAGCGACAGAAAAATTGCCAACGTAAAATAACAACATTCTTAACGACACAGGTAGGAAAACCTATTTTCTATTTACAGCGCTAGGTAATGATTATAGGATAACCGCGGGAGCAAGTCGCTCAGCTAAATGAAACTGTTAGATCAATGACTTATATCGTTTTTGAGGGCCAAGTACTAATTTCCATTCTCCTCACTGCCACATGTTAGTAAGATCTCATAAAATTTCCTAGCCCATCATGGAATTGTCGTGTAGTATTTTTTTCGAAAAGTATTGAACTACAGTCTTTACATTTCGGACCGCAGGTGATTATTTTTAGGGAAATCTAGTTGTTTAAACCTTTGCTCAGAACAGCATTTTTATTGGAATAGGTTGTTTTTACTTGGGCTTAATGAGTCCGACAGTTTCTCGTAGATGGAAAATTCCACTGTTAAATTACGCCGCCTCCCTCGTGATGACCGACAATTTGGGTCGCTGCTGCCGTTGCACTGCAGGCACGTGTAATTCTAACAGTTGCGGCTGTTATAGAGCTAGAGCCTCTGGCGGCGTTCTTTTCTGCTCCTCGATCTGTCCAAGCCGACCTGGCCAAGCATGCCGAAACCAGCCATACCAGCCATATGCAGCTGAACCGGAGAGTCACGAGGTCGCCAGTGGGGGAACTGCAGTGTCTCCTGTGCGCTTTCGGCAGGATGCAGACGTCATCACGCCACTAGACGCTGTCTGTGCAGACTCTTGCCTCGGTTGAGAGCACTGGAGGGAGCGCTGAAAGGGACGTCGCCCCAGCCGACAGTGTCCCAGATTCACCTCCCGTCTCGAACCAATCAGGTGCACGGGCTCTGTCTACCGGGTTGGAGACCGCTGCAGAGGCAGCGGCCTCCTTCTCACCGTCACGGGCGGTTCAATCCGCCCTTCCACCCATTGAAACCTCTAACACTGCTATACCAACAGCCTCCACCTCAGCTCAATCGGGTTCTTTTATTGTTCCAGCTAGCAAAATAAATCCAGAAATGTACAGAAGGATTGTCAAATATATACATATAT
>SDVV010028341.1:0-11973 GCA_016164225.1 Gammarus roeselii | reverse complement strand
TATTTGCCATGCTGCAATTCGTAGGGAGTAAAATGTTCAATGAAAACAGGTACACTATTCATATATATATTTATATATAACAAATCTTGCTTTCATTGTTTCATTGGCGACTTTAATATTGTCTTGAACTTAACGAGTAAACATGTATTTTTGTGAACAAATGATATGTACAAGTTGAAGTATATAAGGTGGTATTGAGTATAGGGTACGAATAAGAGAGTATCAGGTTCGACGTTTGAGGGATATTTTAAACCACGGGTCTTCCAGTCATAGATAAAGCCTTCAATGGGAACGGTAGCGAGTGAGCCGCTCCCACTCGAACGCACACTTCCCACTGCACTCCCTCGAAATGCTTTAATCTATACCCTTTCAGCAATATCTTATCAATCGAAATCTTATTGATATCGGACTTTTTTACCAGCTGTTGGGTAAAATGAAGTAGTTATAGTGGTCGTGAACCTCGGATTTCAACATCTTTAGCCTCTTGTTTCGTTGATAATTGCTGGATTTTGGTACATTTTCTACGGATACTTTTAGCATTGCATATTTTTATGCATTAGTAAATCGTGTTGTCGGTCAGAAATATATTACACTTTCATTAATTAGATGGAAAGAGAATCTGAAAGTGTTAGTAGTAGTCGGAATTCATTATTCGTGCCTCATCGTCCGTGTTTCCTCCCTCATTATCTCTCTCCCGTTTGTCCAGATCATTTCCTCCTTCATATCACGGCTTTCCTCGCTAATGAACCCTGGGTATATTACCACCAGACCCGGGGGCTGCTGCACGATACTGCCTCTAGATACATTCCGGAAATTCTTTGTCCGATTTTAAGAGGTAAATTTACACCAAGTAATTAACTAATGAATATCAATGCAGTATTCTGCCGACCTCAGGCTGTAGCCATAATACCATAGGCCAGTAATAAACCAGTAATTAGGGGCGGACCATGGCTTCGGATAACCTAGAGACGGACTTGGCCACACTCAAGATTGTCCGCCGATGGACGATGGTTCCAACAGTTGGCTGTTGGCTTTCAGCTGGTCGAACGATGGTTGGCAGCTGGTTGACCGATAGTTGGCTGGTGGTTGGCTTCATCTAAATCACTCGCAGATTTCATTGACAAGATGTTGGCTGGCAGGACAATATCGACTGTCTTTCTGAACCCGAGTCCTCGATGACTATCTGATGAAGTGGCTGGTTCCAACATTCATCATCAAGTAGGATATTGGACACCATAATAACGACATAACCGTAACAGCAATGCAAAACTGTTCAGACACTCACTATGATGATAGGCGGGTGAAGGTCTGAGCGCATACTGCAACCTGGGAACGGAGAAACAATTTTTTAACATAACACAAGTTTGATGACTGTCGATTGACTCCAAACGCCAGGACATTTGATACAGGTTATTTTTTTGCACCTCAGAGCATCAGGTAAACGTACTTCTGAATGTAGTGGAGCACACTGGCTAATCGGAGCCTTTTGACATCAGGTGTCACCAATCTAAACCATTTTATGTATGATCCAACTCCTCGGGTGAGTGGTCCAAGATAATTAATTCACACTTTATAACGCTAACCTCCTACCCAATAGCTTTCAACTGCTCCATGAAGAGCATCCAAGAGTGGTATCATCAGTGAACCAGATACGGAACCCAGGTTCAACAGTTCGGAAACTTCGTCACCCCCCGAGGAAACAGAGCCGGTGCAAATGGGTCACCTTTGCTTAATACAAGTGGTAGAATGCAATATTCTCCACCATAACGAAATGCTGTTGGTCGCGAATATCATTGTCAAAGCTGCCAAAATAAGCCTTCAGCGCGGTTTATAGCTGTTGTTTGGAAAATATATCTTCTGACACTGCTTAAAGTGTGTTACAAAAGTAGTTTTATGAAGGTCTCTTATGTGAACTTGCACGAGCATTTGCCTCACAGCCTCCTTCGGATGAGAACCCTAACTGTATGGGGCGACTCTCCTGGCTGAGTCTAACAGATAGTGGCTTGACTCTCGCCTTGGTAGCAAGCTTTGTTAAGATGCTCCAAACTGCAATCAGTCGGAAACCACCGCCCTGCTTCATCAGACCGCTCATCAGACCGCTCATCAGACCGCTCATCAGACCGCTCATCAGACCGCTCATCAGACCGCTCATCAGACCGCTCATTGGACCGCTCATCAGACCGCTCATCAGACCGCTCATCAGACCGCTCATCAGACCGCTCATCAGACCACTCATCAGACCGCATAATGATGTAGTCTGGTACCTTGCCTCTCACTACCATATTAGTGAATTCTGTCAGCCGTACCAGGCGGGCGTCCGTACAAAGCTCCAAGGTGACCAGCACGCAGACAATCACGCTCCACCGCAGAGTCGGTCGGAAATAAGGGTATAGTCCCTCGGACATTGTCCCCACTGACAACTGTAGTGCCCCCAGTAGATATCACATTGGAGAGCTAGTAACCTTAAATTCTTTGGAGCCGGTGGGTGTAGTATTTGAAGGGAGTTGGGCTAAGCCTAATCCTTTGTCGTTAACCCTAAGATGAATCAAGCTTTTGCACCGCACTTCTCATCCCATCAGTCAACTTGACTGACAATCTCTTCTTTAAACACAAGTTTGTCATATTTTTGTTTCTGTATATTCTGTTATATGCACAATTTGGTATACGCGGGAGCTCTGACCATGTAGCAGTCTTCAAAAATTGCCTTTGTCACATATTGCCTAACTCTAGTGACTAGAGATCGACTTTAGGAAACTATTCCTCATAACGGGGTCGTTGAAGATACCAATTGATGAAGTTCTAGTCTCACCCAAGCGTAGGAGTTCCGCTGCTCAAGTCTCTCCTAGCAATTACACAAGACCATCTACAGATTTTGGCCACGGCTTTCACTGTACAATATCCAGCAACGAAGCCTATCAGACGTCCCAGGCCGGCCTTGACAAAGATCACGAAGTCCATTTTTAGGCCGGACGGCAATATGAGGTTTCAACGACCACAATGAAGGCAAGTGCACCAGCGGAATTAAATTTAGTATGGGTGACAAAGGGTGAAAATGGGTGGCAACGGGTGGCAATGGGTGACAATGGATGACAAAGGGTGGCATCAGATTAAAAAATGAAGGGAAGGGCATCAAAGGAATAACTAAAAATAGCATCTCGTGTCAGTATGGATAAAAAAGATCAATGTGTCAATGATCCCAAGCAATTATAAATTATGCACTCACAACAACGATCAATTCTGCACTCACAACAATGATCAGTATTGATCAGTATCAGTATTGCGAATCTATCAGAACAATGATCAGTCCAGCCCTCACAATAATGATCAGTCCAGCCCTCACAACAATGATCAGTCCAGCACTCACAACAATGATCAGTCCAGCACTCACAACAATGATCAGTCCAGCCCTCACAACAATGATCAGTCCAGCCCTCACAACAATGATCAGTCCAGCCCTCACAACAATGATCAGTCCAGCACTCACAACAATGATCAGTCCAGCACTCACAACAATGATCAATCCAGCCCTCACAACAATGATCAGTTCAGCCCTCACATCAATGATCAGTCCAGCACTCAGAACAATGATCAGTCCAGCCCTCACAACAATGATCAGTCCAGCCCTCACATCAATGATCAGCCCAGCACTCAGAACAATGATCAGTCCAGCCCTCACATCAATGATCAGTCCAGCACTCAGAACAATGATCAATCCAGCCCTCACAACAATGATCAGTCTAGCCCTCGCAATAATGATCAGTCCAGCCCTCACAACAATGATCAGTCCAGCCCTCGCAATAATGATCAGTCCAGCACTCACAACAATGATCAGTCCAGCCCTCACAACAATGATCAGTCCAGCCCTCACAATAATGATCGGTCCAACCCTCACAATTATGATTAGTGGTGCACACACAATAATGATCAGTTCTGCTCTCACATCAATGATGACATGAATTGTTATCAGATAAAGACATCACCAATATAGTCTTCATTGAAATGTAGCTCGATCAGTTTTATCAGTCACCAGAAGGGTAAATCATTTTCCGTTTAGGGTAGTACCAAACATCAACACTAAAATAACACTTTGTTTTGTAATGGTCTGCGACCTTTTGCTGTCTCATCTGCGACACTGCTTAAAATGGCAGCTCATAAATGCAATAGCCTGTGCAGGTATCAATGGCTTGTGCAAGTATCAATAGCCTGTGCAGGTATCAATAGCTTGTGCAAGTATCAATAGCTTGTGCAGGTATCAATAGCTTGTGCAAGTATCAATAGCCCGTGCAAGTATCAATTGTTTTCATGTAACAATGACCTGTGCAAGTATCAATGGATTGTGAAAGTATCAATGGCCTGTGCAAGTATCGATTGCTTAGGCTACCATCAATAGCATGTGCAAGTATCAATAGCTTGTGAAAGTGTAGAGGGCCCTGCAGGTATCAATGGCATGTGCAGGTATCAACAGCTTGGGCAAGTATCAATAGCCTATGCAAATACCAATAGCTTGTGAAAGTGTTTAAGGCCACTGCAAGTATCAGTGGCCTGTGCAAGTTTCAATGGTCTGTGCAAGTATCAATGGGCTGTGGAAGTATCAATAGCTTGTGAAAGTGTAGAGGGTTTCACCAAGTATCAGTGGCCTGTGCTAGTACCAATTGTCTGTGCAATTATCAATGGTCTGTGGAAGTATAAAAGTATAAATAATCAGCTCTGTACTAACAAAAAAGACCTGCTCTGTACCCGCAACTAAGATCAGTTCTTCATACACAATAAGCATAAGCTCTGTACACACAACAAAACTTTCAACAATATATTATTTAACACTTGGAAATTACCTTGCATTTAAAAATGGGAAACATTTGTTAGAATTCAGAAGTTCAATCGACCTGACCGCTCTGTCACCTCCAACTCGATTCATTGCGCAGATGATTTTGATTGGTTGAACCTTCTCTAATTTAATAACATATTTTCTAAAAATGGAGACCAGGGATGGATTGAGTGACAACCTAAAGTTACTGTGTCTGCTCTAGCACGAGATAATAAGGGATATCATACCCATTGTCTTTATTTCTTTTTTGCTAACAGTATTACATTGCTTGCTCTTTTTAAATTGATAATAATTATGATACCTAGATCTCTCTCTATGGTGAAGGAAATAGATATGGAATATTCGTACTTGGAGTTATGCTGACCACCTATGTGCATGAGGTTGCATTTACCGACTTCAATTTCATTTGCCTCTACAGTGACAAATCAACAAGTTTGTTCACGTTATTTGTATCTGCTGAAACTCAAGTTTAGTTTCCCTTTTTTTCCTAGCTCAGTATCTTCATCCAACTTACTGATGTTCGATTACACGTTTTCATCGAGAACGCTTATGAAATTATACAATGGACTGGGCCTAGAACAGATCCTTAAGGCACACCGCTCTTTATACTGCTCCATGGGGCGGCTGCTCCGATAAGTACGACTTGCTACCGTCTAGTAGTTAGCATTTTACTCGGTTATTTAGCTCACCTCGAATACCGACGCTGTGTAATTTACAAACAAAGAGAGTGTAAGAGATGCTATCGAATGCTATTTAGAAATCAAGGAATAACATATCGACGGAGATTTCTCGTCGTATATAACCATTTCATTTTTGAAAAATACATGCCTGTTGTGTCGAAAGCGTGCTAAGAGCCTTCTATCAACAAGTTTCTTCCTAGTAATTCTGTATTTTTATCCAAAATTTTACGTTTCATCAAATTTGTCAGATTGAGGTGAGACGATTTGATTGGCCGAGACACTTCTCCTCCCTTTTCTAAAAAAAAGGAGTAACGTAGGCCTCTTCCGTTGAATGAAGCGAGTGCCACTTATAAGATATTGGGTGAACATATATGAGAGATGTTGACCGTTTTCATTCCTGTATGCCTTCAAAATTCAGACATGAACTTGGCCAAGCTCTGAAATTTTTGCGATTTTAAATTTTATAATAAGATTGCAATACCTTGACAGGTGAAATATTTACCATGCTGGAGGCTTTACTTCGTCTTTCCTTTTCAAAACTTGAAGATTGGGAATAGCCGGATATTCTATCATAGAAAATAAGCAAGCAAATTGGTTTTTAGCTCTCCGCGATCGTTCTCAAACCGTCCAATCAAAGATTTTCAAATTCTTGCTGCTCGAGATAAAGCTAACAAATGGCTTCGGATTAGTTAGAAGTTTGCAGCAAATTCATTTCATCACATTTCTTTTATAATTCAGGACAGTCGAAAATTTTAAATAATGTAATTTCGATAGAGTGAGTTTCGCCACACACTGGTGTGCGAACCTGCCAGAATCGATGATCTTCTCGCTCTACGGGGGGGGGAGGTCGCAACGACAAACTTCAGAGTTCCGGTGCAGTAGGACCCCATATTCTTAGTAAGACCTCCTCTAAAACTATTCTTCCGACTTTAAATTACTTTTTTACTGTAGCTTCGTCATGCAGGTGTTTTTAGCAGAACTTTCTGTTGCGGCCAAAAATGACGCGGTTCTCCTTACCTGTACTTAGGCTGATTGTCTGCTGGGAAGTTAGAAATTATTTAACGATTGATTGACATCACGTACGAGAGCTATTTTAGTTGTTGCCACTGACACACTTATTTCATTTGGGGCTTTATCTTAGTTATGTACGTTACCGATTGATTGATATCACGTACGAGAGCTATTTTTGTTGTTGCCACTGACACACTTATTTCATTTGGGGCTTTATCTTAGTTATGTACGTTACCGATTGATTGATATCACGTACGAGAGCTATTTTTGTTGTTGCCACTGACACACTTATTTCATTTGGGGCTTTATCTTAGTTATGTACGTTACCGATTGATTGATATCACGTACGAGAGCTATTTTTGTTGTTGCCACTGACACACTTATTTCATTTGGGGCTTTATCTTAGTTATGTACGTTACCGATTGATTGATATCACGTACGAGAGCTATTTTTGTTGTTGCCACTGACACACTTATTTCATTTGGGGCTTTATCTTAGTTATGTACGTTTTCAACTTGAGTTCTATCTTAAAACGAATATACGGTTATGATCGCTTGATCCGAGGGGTTCTCCCACTACAAAATACATGACTTGCGAATCGCTTGCAGAAAACAGGAACAAAGGGTGTAACTGTCTCTTGTAGGTGTCTGTACCATTCTGTTGGTAGACTTACCGTCCGCACCATCGGTCTCTTGTAGGTGTCTTTACCATTCTGTCGGTAGACGTACCGTCAACACCATCGGTCTCTTGTAGGTGTCTTTACCATTCTGTCGGTAGACGTACCGTCAACACTATCGGTCTCTTGTAGGTGTCTTTACCATTCTGTCGGTAGACGTACCGTCAACACCATCGGTCTCTTGTAGGTGTCTTTACCATTCTGTCGGTAGACGTACCGTCAACACCATCGGTCTCTTGTAGGTGTCTTTACCATTCTGTCGGTAGAGTCACCGTCAGCACCATCGATCAGGCGTTGGCCTGTAATCAGTGCCAGGAATATTGAAGTCTCCTTGCCCAATACTGTTAGACGTTCTGATGACATCGGTAAGGGTATTACATAGATCAGTATCATCTGCCACCGCACTCTTTTGGGGGCGTTAGGAAAAGCTGATTTGACCATTTTCTATGTTTAACGACAACTTGAATATTGAAGCCGTGATATGTTTGCAGCTCGGACCTGGTGTTTTAATATTAACAGAGTCTTCTACGAATAACAATGCTTCAGAACCCTCAGAGTCTCGTCGCCCCGGGGAGTTGATTCGACTAGATAATTTCCAGTACTCAATTTCTGAATTTGGTATCATGCCGATCTTTTCTTTCCTTGCAAGAATAACCAATTCGTCGATTTTGTCCCGGAGACTTCCAGCGCTAACACAATAACATCAAATGGCATCGGTAATAACTCTAACACCAATTTCTTTACAAGCCTTGAGTCTGTTTTGAATCGTTTCATCGTTGACACTACTTATATTTTCAACAGCAAAAAGTTTTTTTATACGACATCGACCTCTGACTGTATCTAGAATGGTATTACCACCTTCAACGGCTCGGTTTTTGTTGCCAGTTATGGATCCATAGTTGGGTGATCTGCCTCGGGCTACATCAAAACTCCTGTGTCCTCTGGAATTGGTACTCAACGTCTTGTTTTCGACTGCTCCTGCCCCATTTCTGCGTATGAGTGACTTCCGGTATAGGCGAGGGATGTTCCGAGGTAGGGGCTGTTTAGACGCAGGATCGGCCTGTCCGACAAAACCTTGGATTGTGTGTCGGCGGACGTGAATTTGTTGGGTCTACATTTTATAACGTATTTACATTAATGATTTCAGCTCCGTATTAGGTCCCTACGTGCTTATGAGTGCCTTCTCAAAGAGCAGATTACACATAAGATTTTTCTCATCTTACTTCTACTCTGGTTTGGATGGAGCAGGATGCCAGAGATGCTCGCGTGTGATTATTCGATGTTACTTAGCAAAGCTATATGTAATTTTTTGGATGAATAACTCTTTGGAAAATTTCCCAATTGAAGTATAATAATTTTGACAAGTATATGCACTGCAATGAAAATTTAGTTACATGATGCTTCTGGACGCAAGGTTGCTGAAGGTAAGGGACGGCTGGATGAAGGTAAGGGACGGCTGGATGAAGGTAAGGGACGGCTGGATGAAGGTAAGGGACGGCTACTGATTGTCCGCTGGTGCGCAGGTCTGAGGTTAGACCGGTGAGTTGGGGGAGCCCACTGCCCTATACTGCACCACATAGGACCATTCGTTCCCTGAGATGATGAAATTTGAGGGATGTTTATGTATTGGTCAAGATACGATTGAACCAGATGGTGATGTAGTGATGACCGAACAATGCGACGGAATATTGAATGATATATGCATGAAGCGGGTGAAATATATCCGACATAATCGTGATAATAAACAACTAATAAGATGTTTCTACCGGTCGCAATATATATCAAACAATTTGGGAGTGAAATATCATCGGTTTTAAACAGGAGAAGTGCCAACATAAGTCGTAAGTGCGGTAACGTTGCAATGGTACATCATCCGGGGGGAATGAGTTGAACGGTACTGCAGAACAAGCAAAACTCGCTCTCTTCTAGCGGATGCAAATAATTTCACTTTACCAATTGAATAAATCAATAAGTGCAACGGTCTTTAACGCCTTCCTCGTGCCAATGGGTTTGGGAATTCACACTCCACCTCCGCCTGTCAGCGTTTCACACTCCACCTCCGCCCTGTCAACTTTTCACACTCCACCTCCACCCTGTCAACTTTTCACACACCTCCACCCTGTCAACTTTTCATACTCCACCTCCACCCTGTCAATTTTTCACACTCCACCTCCACCCTGTCAACTTTTCAGACTCCACCTCCACCCTATCAACTTTTCACACTCCACCTCCACTCTGTCAACTTTTCACACCCACCTCCACCCTGTCAACTATTCACACTCCACCTCCACCCTGTCAACTTTTCCCACTCCACCTCCACCCTGCCAACGCAGATATGGTTAGGATAAAAAAGACTTAGATGTCACGGCCTTACGTAGAGGAAGCAGGCAACCCTACTCCAGCATGCCCTTGTGTCGTCATTGAAGCATGGAGCGGTGTAGGTGCGTCAGCTGTGAGTGTTGAACGCGACTGATGGTTGCCCGACAGCTGCTTAATTCTTGTTGTTGACCAACGATTGACGACCATTGGCCGATAGCTGACCAATTATTGGCTAATGTTTGACGACCGTTGTCCGATAGCTGACCGATGATTGACTAATGTTTGACAACCGTTTGCCGATAGCTGACCGATGATTGGCTAATGTTTGACGACCGTTGGCTGATAGCTGACCGATGATTGGCTAATGTTTGGCAACCGTTGGCCGATAGCTGACCGATGATTTGCTAATGTTTGACAACCGTTGCTCGATAGCTGACCGACGGCATAACAGTCCACGATAAAAACTGGTTTTGCCGTTACGATATGTGTTTGTTTGGATCTATGATCTGGTAGTAATTGTTTCGTACAACTGTTGATCTGATAAGGTATCCCGCAGTTTCCAAATTACTCACGTTTCTCGAATTCACTCATATTTTCTACCAATAAAAACAATGTCAAAGCTAAAAATCAATTCCAGTGGAACAATTTACTACCTTCTGGTGAAACTAACCACGAATGATTTTACAGCATTTTTTCTTAACAATATCTAAACTTGAATAGATAGGTGAGAATATGTTTGTTGTTCATCTTTCAAAGTTTTCCAATTATTATTCTGAACTACTCCCCAAACTAACTTTGGTTATATGTAGAGTAATCGTTTGATTATTTATTTTCCTTGAATCAGGAGTAAATTGATGTTGACAATTCTGTTTAGCAAGAATGGCTGGCATCAATTATTGTATTATTGGTCAGGTTGAAGAGTATCACAGGGAAAAAATATCGTGTGACTAAAGCAAAACGTCAAATTGTGTAGCAGCAAGGTTCAAAAATAACACGACAATTTGTGTTAAAATTCGTAGAATTTGGGGTCAATCAGTCAGAAGTCGAGCGGGAACAAAACGAATAAAAATTTCACTTATTTCGATACCAAGCGTAACGGACTGCTAAATCGCATGCTCGTAAGGTTGAAAATTCCATAGATTCTATAGCAGTAGTATTTCAGTACGTTTTCAGTAGATTTTGAACGGATTTTAAAATATCTTACGTGAGCTGCCGTGCGGGTTTGAACAACGCTACTATTCACAGGACTTAGTGAGCTGTTTAGCACGTTTTTTTTCTGGTTATGAAATGTAACCCCATTTTCATGCTGCGATATTATCCTGGTAATTATATAACAAATAAGTAATTTATATGCAATCTTCCCTTACGTATACCTTTTGAAACAATTCAATTATGATCAGATATAATCATTTGACACTGAAATTCAGCGTTAAACATACCATTTGTCATGCGGTCTTTAGTGGGGCAATTTTTTATTCCTGAACAGAAAGAGGATTGTAAACGGCGCGTCGCCTATTCCTCCTATTCCAGTTACGCTCTCCGAATAATATTATTAAAAATAATCTAATAATATAAGGAGGGTATAGAACCGAGGAATTAATAATGTAACTATTTATTTACCACGTAATTTCAGTTTTTAATATGGCATTTTGTAATACATTTAAATAATTTGTGAGAGATCGGCTACTCTGGCGGGAGACAGAAAAATATTCTTAACGGCAACTCGCTCGTTACTGGTTTCAGGCTCCACAAAACGCTATCTTAAACTCAGCACTACCAAATGCACCACAACCAATCGTTGTAGCTGGAGAACGCCTTTGGTTTTGTTGCTAAATTTCAAATTAGTCGAGACTGCTCAACGTCATCATCAGACGGTTGTCTCATCACTGGCCCACTGATGGTTTGAGTGGGCGGTGGGCGGCAGTTAATTAGTCGAGACTGATCAACGCCATCATCAGACGGTTGTCCCAGCACTGGCCCACTGATATTTGGAGTGGGCGTTGGGCGGCAGTTAGTTGATGCCGGTTGCGCAAGTAATAAAATCCGTTTTTGTACATCACGACACTTGCCGTACGTTGAGTGTCATTTTGGCCTGCCTTTTTCAACCCAGCAACTGAACGCTCATCAACCCAGCAACTGCATGCTCATCAACCCAGCAACTACATGCTCATCAACCCAGCAACTGCATTCTCATCAACCCAGCAACTGCATGCTTATCAACCCAGCAACTGCATGCCCATCAACTCAGCAACTGCACGCTCATCAACCCAGCAACTGCATGCTCATCAACCCAGCAACTGAACGCTCATCAACCCAGCAACTGAACGCTCATCAACCCAGCAACTGAACGCTCATCAACCCAGCAACTGAACACTCATCATCCCAGCAACTGCATGCTCATCAACCCAGCAACTGAACGCTCATCATCCCAGCAACTGCATGCTCATCAACCCAGCAACTGC
>SDVV010028340.1:0-11973 GCA_016164225.1 Gammarus roeselii | reverse complement strand
CGGCATTACGTACCCTACAAAAATACGTATGTTTGCCCCGCGGGTTGGAAATACGAACCTTTGCCCCGCGGGTTAGAAACACGTACCCTAGGTTAGGTAAGGTTGGGCAGGAAAAGTTTCATTAAAGTGATAACCGGTAAAATGGTACGACTGGGCTGAAACAGATTTTCGCCAGAATGTCACTGTGGGCGGGCGCAGAAGGAAAGGTTGCGAGTGGTGGAACGAGTAGGTCAAACTGGCGGTGGCAAGGAAAAGAGGAGCGTTTGAGGAGTGGTAGCAGGTGAAGTCGGTGTGGCCTTATGAAGCTACAAAGAGAGGAGAAACGAGGTGAAGTGGGTAGTGAGGAGAGCCAAAAGGGATGATGATGCCAGATGGGGCAGATGGTTGTGCCAGAATTTTGAGGAGAATAAAAAGATGTTCTGGAAGAAGGTGAAGTGGGGGAGAAAGGAAGAGACAGGAGAGGAGGAAGTGGTGAAAGATGAAAACGGTCAGTTGTTGTTGGAGAGTGTTGATGTACGGAAGAGGTAGGCCGAGTATTTTCGAAGAGTTGTTAAGTGTCGAGGATGACAGAGAGGCTGACATTGTTGCTGTGGCTGGTGGTGCTTGGAGGCCAGTTTCTCCCTGGCTGTTCAACCTCTATATGGATGGAGTGGTCAGAGAGGTGAATGCGAGTGTGCTGGGTCGTGACTTGGAACGGTTGGAAGCGAATGGGTGGAGTTGGCAGTTGAGCCAGTTGCTATTTGCCGATGATACGACCCTGTTTGCGGATTCAGAGGAAAAGCTGTGTAGGCTACTGACTGTGTTTAGTAGAGTGTGTGAGAGGAAGAAGCTTCGAGTGAACGTGGGTAAGAGTAAAGTAATGAGATGCTGAAGGACTATCGATGCGAGCAAGATTTGTGTCCCCCTGAATGGAGAGCTCTTGAAGGAGGTTCAGTGTTTTAAGTATCTGGGCTCTCATGTGGAGATAAGTGAACTAGTTGTTATTATTATTAAATCATTTATTTCCACCATCTGGCAATGGGTTTTCAAATTTTAAAATAGTACCCATAAAACTCTCATTCCGCAATCACTATTTGAATTAAAGTAAACAAAAATTCAATTTGAAATTCGCCGCCGGTTCTGATTTTATGCAATAGTGGAAACTGAAGTGAAGGCGCGAGTGAAGGAGTGGTGTAAAGTGTTGGGTGCACTGAAGAGTCTTATGAGCTGTAGGATATTGGGGATGGAAACAAAGAGAGGGCTGTATAAGAGTGTTGTGGTCCCAACTGTGCTCTACAGAGCTGAGACTTGGGGAGTGAGAGCAGAGGAGAGAAAAAGGTTGAACGTTTTCGAGATGAAATGTTGAGGAGCATGGCTGGAGTAACGCTGAGAGACCCGATCACCAACGACGTGGCTCGAATCAGAACAGGGATGGTGAAAAAGTTGGAGAACAGAGTGGATTCGCGTGTACTGAGATGGTTCGGGCACATGGAGAGGATGGATGAAGGGAGATTGGTGAAACGGTTGATGAATGCGATGGCGAGTGGTCGCAGGCCTTGAGGTAGACCGAAGTTTGGGTGGACGGATTGTGTGAGGCAGGCGTTTGGAAGGAGAGACATGAATGTGGAAGTAGCAAGAGAGCGTGCAATGTACAAGCGTGTGTGGATAATGGTTGTGAATGATTGCTTTTGACGCTGTTCTTATGGTCGTGAGTGGGCGCGGAGGGGTCGGTAGGCGATTATTATAACGTGGCGGGGGTAACCCAGAGAAAACTGTCGGGTAATGCTACTGACAACGAATCCTCCGGCTACATGCGTGACCCAGAGTGTATGTTGTGGGGTTACCGGCCGAACCCTTTAGCACAAATGGGCTAAGTTGTGTGAGTGTGAGGTGCGACTTGCCGTCAGCCACACCCTTTTCTGGGGGATGCGGCCTTGTGTCTGTATCTGTATTTTCCGTTACTCTTTGATCGATACTTTCTTGAATAACTTTTTGGTTGATTAGTAGCTACCGAAAGAAACGTGATCAGAGTGAAAATGCTCTTCCGAGCGTCATGTTCTTCCCACTTACTGGGATTTGTTGTTGCTCTGTCATCCAAAGTTTTCGTAATTCATTTCGATTCTTATTCTTGCTTTGAGACCTACGAAAACAATTATTTGTGTCCGTTATCTACATTTCCGTGTGATTGTTTATATAAGTACTTTTCGAGTAATTTTTTAGAAATACAAATCGGCATATTCCACAGGCGCTCAAACTGCCAACTTTATCTAAATATGATGGTAGCTAATGTTGTTCCACTCAAATTAGACTTCAGGTAACTTTTACCTGACTTCATTGCGCCACGGGAAGAGCGAGACTCTCTCGAAGTCGGTCAGCGCTCTGCTCTCAAAGACGGTCAGCGCTCTGCTTTCGAAGACGGTCAGCACCCTGCTCTCGAAGACGGTCAGCATTCGCCTCGCGAAGACGGTCAGCGCCCTGCTCTCGAAGACGGTTAGCACCCTCCTCTCGAAGACGGTCAGCACCCTCCTTGCGAAGACGGTCAAAGCTCTGCTCTCTGAGACGGTCAGCACTCTGCTCTCGAAACGGTCAGCACCCTGCTCTCGAAGACGGTCAGTACCCTGCTCACGAAGACGGTCAGCATCCTGCTCACGAAGACGGTCAGCATCCGTCTCGCGAAGACGGTCAGCGCCCTGCTCTCGAAGACTGTCAGCACCCTGCTCTCGAAGACGGTCAGCACCCTGCTCTCGGAGACGGTCAGCACTCTGCTCTCAAAACGGTCAGCACCCTGCTCTCGAAGACGGTCAGCACCCTGCTCTCGAAAACGGTCAGCATTCTGCTCACAAAGATGGTCAGTACCCTGTTCTCGAAGACGGTCAGCCCCTGCTCTCGAAGATGTTCAGCATCCTGCTCTCGAAGACGGTCAGCACCTGCTCTCGAAGATGATCAGCAGCCTGCTCTCGAAGACGGTCAGCACCCTGCTCTCGATGACGGTCAGCGCCCACCTCTCGCTTTAGAGTAAGGTGCTACTCGTCACATGAATTACTAACTTGCTGAGTTCATCGATGCTCTGCCAAGCGAGTTCACTGAATTCGAAAGTGTAAAGCCGGAGACAAACTATCGAGTTAAGCACTACCGAACAAAGTTCCGCACTTCAGCGCGAGCGAAAGTTCACGATTTACGGTCCAGTTATTGTCAGAATCTCGCACAAATACGATTCCAGCATGTCTTTGGACATTATGATACGGCTGAACAAGAAACTGCTCATCAGCATGTCTTTGGACATTATGATACGGCTGAACAAGAAACGCTCATCAGCATGTCTTTGGACATTATGATACGGCTGAACAAGAAACTGCTCACCAGCATGTCTTTGGACATCATGATACGACTGAACAAGAAACTGCTCATCAGCATGTCTTTGGATATAATGATACGGCTGAAAAAGAAACGGCTCATCAGCATGTCTCTGAACATTAAGATACGGCTGAACAAGAAACTGCTCATCAGCATGTCTTTGGATCATGATACTGGTGAACAAGAAACGGCTCACCAGCATGTCTTTGGACATTATGATACGGCTGAACAAGAAAATGCTCATCAGCATGTCTTTGGACATTATGATACGGCTGAACAAGAAACTGCTCACCAGCATGTCTTTGGACATTATGATACGGCTGAACAAGAAACTGCTCATCAGCATGTCTTTGGATATAATGATACGACTGAACAAGAAACGGCTCATCAGCATGTCTTTGGACATTATGATACGGCTGAACAAGAAACTCCTCATCAGCATGTCTTTGGACATCATGATACGACTGAACAAGAAACGGCTCATCAGCATGTCTTTGGACATCATGATACGGCTGAACAAGAAACGGCTCACCAGCATGTCTTTGGACATCATGATACGGCTGAACAAGAAACAGCTCATCAGCATGTATTTGGACATTATGATACGGCTGAACAAGAAACGGCTCATCAGCATGTCTTTGGACATTATGATACGGCTGAACAAGAAACTGCTCATCAGCATGTCTTTGGACATCATGATACGACTGAACAAGAAACGGCTCATCAGCATGTCTTTGGACATCATGATACGGCTGCACAAGAAACTGCTCATCAGCATGTCTTTGGACATCATGATACGACTGAACAAGAAACGGCTCATCAGCATGTCTTTGGACATCATGATACGGCTGAACAAAAAACGGCTTATCAACATGTGTTTGGACATCATGATACGACTAGACAAAAACGCCTCATCGAAACGGTGACTGTCTGTATGAATTATACCGTCTCTGGCGACTGTCGAGACAATCTGGTAACTCATTCTGAATATCCATGAAAGGTATACACAAACAATACGCTGTCAGCAATCGGCCCATGAAAGGAATACATACACAAACAATACGCTGTCAGCAATCGACCCATGAAAGGTATACATACACAAACAATACGCTGTCAGCAATCGACCCATGAAAGGTATACAAACACAAACAATACGCTGTCAGCAATCGACCCATGAAAGGTATACATACACAAACAATACGCCGTCAGCAATCGACCCATGAAAGGTATACATACACAAACAATGCGGCGTCAGCAATCGACCCATGAAAGGCATACATACACAAACAGTATGTCATCAGCAATCGACCCATGAAAGGTATACATACACAAACAATACGCCGTCAGCAATCTATCCATGAAAGGTATACATACACAAACAATACGCCAACAGCGATCTATCCATCAAAGGTATACATACACAAACAATACGGCATACAGCAATTTAAACATGAAAGGTATACATACACAAACAATACGCCGTCAGCAATCGACCCATGAAAGGCATACATACACAAACAGTAAGTCATCAGCAATCGACCCATGAAAGGTATACATACACAAACAATACGCCGTCAGCAATCGATACATGAAAGGTATACATACACAAACAAAACACCTACAGCAATCTATCCATGGAAGGTATACATACACAAACAATACGCCAATAGCAATCTATTCATGGAAGGTATACATACACAAACAATACGCCATGCATCAATCTAAACATGAAAGGTATACATACACAAACAATACGCCCACAGCAATCAATCCATGAAGGGTTTACATACACAAACAATACGCCAACAGCGATCTATCCATCAATGGTATACATACACAAACAATACGGCATACAGCAATCTAAACATGAAAGGTATACATACACAGACAATACGCTCACAGCAATCTATCCATGATAGGTATAAATACACAAACAATACGCCAGAAGCAATTTTTCCGTTAAAGGTATACATACACAAACAATACGCTGTCAGCAATCGACCCATGAAAGGTATACATACACAAACAATACGCCGTCAGCAATCGACCCATGGAAGGCATACATACACAAACAGTAAGTCATCAGCAATCGACCCATGAAAGGTATACATACGCAAACAATACGCCGTCAGCAATCTATCCATGAAAGGTATACATACACAAACAAAACGCCTACAGCAATCTATCCATGGAAGGTATACATACACAAACAATACGCCAATAGCAATCTATCCATGGAAGGTATACATACACAAACAATACGCCATACATCAATCTAAACATGAAAGGTATACATATACAAACAATACGCCCACAGCAATCTATCCATGAAAGTTATACATCCACAAACAATACGCCAACAGCAATCTATCCATGAAAGGTATATATAAACAAACAATACGCCAACAGCAATCAATCCATGAAAGGTATGCACACACAAATAATACGCCAACAGCAATCTATTCATGAAAGGTACACATACACAAACAATACGCCAACAGCAATCTTTCCATGAAAGGTAAATATACACAAGCGATACGCCAACAGCAATCAATCCATGAAAGGTATACACACACAAATAATACGCTAACAGCAATCTATTCAAGAAAGGTACACATACACAAACAATACGCCAACAACAATCTATCCATGAAAGGTATACAAACACAAACAATGCGACAACATCAATCTATCCATGAAAGGTATACATACTCAAGCAATACGCAATAAGCAATCTAGCCATAAGTAATCCTTCGCTTCCACGTATAGTATAATTTGTCCATAAAAAACATTACGATAGTCAACAATAACTGCTCGCAGGTTGATAGCTTTCCAACGAGACTAACGTGGTCTGAAATAATTGCAACGCAAGATCTAAAATGAGCAGACAGAATCGGCAGCAGAGCTAAATGCATGTCAGTGTAATGCTGCACTTAATATAGTACGCGGAAATTATCTCAATTTCCGCTTTGATAATGTTTGAAAATGGTTATTTTCATTGGCCACTTATTTGAAAATAATTGTATCTAATATAACACGAAAATTTAGAAACAATTTGCTTTGTATCGTAGGGGGTAAAGTACTCCCTTGAGTTGATATTGAACGAGTGGTCTATTGAGGAATTGTGTATGAAGGTTGGAATTGTTTGAAATTCTGGTTTCTGAAAATATGAACCAGTTCTTATAGGAATTATAGGATGACCCTTTATTTGTGAATATCAGAGCTAACAATATACTAGAGAGTATAGACGTAACCAGTGATACAACAATGTGTCCAATTATCCACGGTATTTGGTATAAAACAAGAGCTCCTTAGAAATGACACATGATGAAACATGTCTTGACGTAATTTCTTGATAACATGGGCATAACCGTACTCCCAGAGTAGCATGTGTAATCAATAGACATTAGCTCTCTATATAACATTAGCATAATCGTACTCCCAGAGTAACATGTGTAATCTTTAGACATTAGCTCTCCATATAACATGAGCATAATCGCACTCCCAGAGTAACATGTGTAATCTTTAGACATTAGCTCTCCATATAACATGATCATAATCGTACTCCCAGAGTATCATGTGTAATCAATAGACATTAGCTCTCAATATAACATTAGCATAATCGCACTCCCAGAGTAACATGTGTAATCTTTAGACATTAGCTCTCCATATAACATGATCATAATCGTACTCCCAGAGTATCATGTGTAATCAATAGACATTAGCTCTCAATATAACATTAGCATAATCGCACTCCCAGAGTAACATGTGTAATCTTTAGACATTAGCTCTCCATATAACATGATCATAATCGTACTCCCAGAGTATCATGTGTAATCAATAGACATTAGCTCTCTATATAACATTAGCATAATCGCACTCCCAGAGTAGCATGTGTAATCAATAGACATTAGCTCTCTATATAACATTAGCATAATCGAACTCCCAGAGTAGCATGTGTAAACATTAGACATTAGCTCTCTTTATAAAATCACCGATCCAGCATCACACATTTTGAGTTTCGAATTAGTATTAGGAGAGTGCGTAGCCGTGAATGAAAGTATTGAACACCAACATTAAAGATGTATGGTCGTCCATGGTTCGACGACAGAGATGATGGAATAGATGCTTAGACCGCAGGGAAACTAACAAATTAAATATAGTAGAAATTGTAAGTACCTCCTGATAACAGGGCTCTTCCGTACTGACGACATCATCATCAGCGCCAATAGGCTTAGGAAGGGCTTACTGAAATCTATTATAGGGTTCCAAAGCACCTGGTATTGAATTACTGAACAACGGGAACGATTTCGTCGATACACCTCTCGCAAAGCTGATCAGCCAAAACACGAGAGTGGATTCCATTTGATGTATTAGAAAAGGCTATTTGTTATTTTCTGCTCTCCCCACCCATGAAGTTAGTCGCTGTCTTTTTATCACCGCAATCTTGCCGTCACCGAAAACATTCTCACCTTCACCCCACCATCTTGTCCTTCTCTCCCATCAGCCTGTTACTCCCTACCACCAACGTGTCCTTCAATGCCACCATCCTGCCCTTCACCGCCGGCATCCTACCCTTCACCGTCATGATCTCGTCACCAACAATGTTCCATTGCCAACACAAACTCAATGTTGAGTCCATACAGTGTTTCAGTATTGTGTAGGTTTGGTGTGCTCCCACAGGATAGGAAGCGACGGCAGCTAGCGGTGAATGGGGAGTAGGCCCCTGCTCCGGATATCGGTTACGGATAAAAATGTCCGCCAGATGGCGGCAGTGAAGTTGCTTGCGCGAACACTGGATCCCAAAGCTATAAGGTATGGAGACTATCTCATGGTTATTCTATATCGCAAAAGATTTAGGTTTACCAGAAGCTTATATTCTTGAACCCTACAGTACAGGATGTTCTTTATGCAATATGGATCTATTACAATAGAATGCCGACGATATAATTATTATTATTATTAAATCATTTATTTCCATCGTCTGGCATAGGATTTGCAATTTATTTTATATTACACACAAATCTTCATCATCATGAACACTATTTGAATTAACGTAAACGAAAGTTCAATTGAATTCGTCGCAGCTCATCGCTAGTGAGCCGCCGTTTCTTATATTGAGCAACAAATTATAAATTACAATATTATAATCAATGATCAACAGATAACGTCTTTCTTGAGGATATAATTAGGAATGCCTGGTGTTGGGAAATCAATAATAAATAAGGTTGGACAATCGTGAAAGTATGGGGTGGGGAATTCGCAAATACAATTGGGTTGGGACAATTTCGAATACACATGGTTTGGGAAATCGGGAATATATGGGGTTAGGAAATTCTAAGAACATGGGGTTGGGAAACTAACATATTGCGCTAATATATTGTACAGATAGCTCTGAAAAATTGTATCAATAAAGACGAGGTGAATAGACGACATAAAATTTACATAAAGTATTTACATAACATTGAATATCAACCCTTCATTACCTCTATCAAATAATTCAATTGACAATCACAATAATTCAATACTGAAGTACAAAAGTGGGATGAATATGCTTCTGCTGTAAAATATAATGCACAATATAAGTTTATGTGACAATGATTGTATCATCAAAAATGGTACGGTGATTGGTAGAAATAATTAAATTAATTATATTCACATCGAGTTTAACTGTCAAAGGTGGATTTGATTTGATTTGAGCCTCATTTCCACCGGAGCCTCAACGTGAGTCGTAAAAGGCTCTCCCGTAGGCGCACCCGTCATTGATTCAGGTAAGTTCGCACGGCCTTCCGTGCGAAAATATTAGTCTTGTCAAGATGGAGTAAGTACATATCCCAACCGGGGCACTCTCGCGCACTAGCGCGTACAAGAGAGTAAAGAGGTAACGCAAATCTTTGTATATGGTTATCTCTGTGCGTAATGGGGTGGAGAGACCACCTCACTTGCACGAGTGTTTGAGATTAACACAGCTTCGTATAGTCCGGTGTGTTTTCCGAAAGCAATAAGCTTTTTACGGTAGGTTGGGTCCGTGAGTAGGATTTGTAGGTTGCAAGGGGGATTTATGAACGCTCGTCGGGCTGCCGCAAGTGCGTTGCAATCCATCAGTAATTGCTTCACGCTGATAGCCACTTGGTGGCAACAGGGGCAAGGTGGCGCGTTTGGTCCTATGTCAACATCCATCAGGTGGTTGTGAGTTATCCACGTGTGTCCCGTGCACAAGCGGTTGATGAACACTTCGTCTTTTCTATTGGTGAACTTTGTTTCCCATTCTCCGACTGAGGGTTTGACTGAAAGGATTTTTTGTCCACTCTGTTGCCACATTTCATCCCATCAGGATTTTATATGGGAGTTGATAAAAGGGAACCAGTCCCGGTAATATATTGCAAAAAATTGTTCTTGGTGAGTTGATGCCAGTTTAACAAGCGAGTCCGCGTCGAAGGTGGAAGCGGTCTATCGTTCCTCAAAAAGACTGAACTCTTATTTTAGTTGTACTAAAACGAATAAATTATTCGAAACATCGAAGTAGACACAACGCAAGTTAACCCCCAAGGTAATTGGCAAAAACAATTGTGGTCAGTAGGGACATAGAAAACATATGTATCACCAGAGTATAAACGATTAGATGGCGGCTAAATATTAAATGTTACGGTGGTGGTATTTTCGGATATGTTCAAGAACAGAATGCATTTTCTGGTGATTGGTATAGTGTATTTATCTTATATATGTAGGCTATGACGTCACGCGGTTAATTGCTTCAAAGTCGCAAAGCGACTTTCTTCTAAAAAAAACTTATTGCAATTGCTATTAGACAAGCCTTTTGGAATCCACATTTGAATCGAATTCGCACGTGAAAATAAAGCTATCGTTTATTTTTTGTTTAAGCTTACCCTAATCGAGAAGCCATTGCAAATTGAAAATTTGAATTTGGCTTCGTATGAGTAAATTTGAAGGCAGTCTCCTATCTATGCTCGATGAAAAATGGACTTACGGAAGATTGTTTAGAAATAATTACTCTGTCAACGCATGGCGGAGCTTGACAGATACTCGTTCCAAGGCTGCAATGAAACGGCCTTGGTACCTTATTCGTGGAGAGTAAAAAGGCTTCGGATACTTGCCAGTTTCATGCTTTGTGAAATGTACCGCGTTTTTGACTCAACTAATATTATTTTGGCACTCGTGCCTGAAATAAAAACGTTGTTTATTATTTCATTCTCACTGTTCTCAATTGAGAAGTTACAAAATTTTGAAAGTTTTTCAAAGAACGTTCTTCGAATCCTACGATTGCTGGGAAAACAGAGTGAAATTTGACTGCTCAAGAATTTTTTTTTATGCGGGAAAAGCAAGGGGAAGTATTTTTCGACTACTTTCGCTATTCGAGGGTCTTATGATCGATGGAATTAAACAAGAGGAAGCATTCACAGACTGCTTTAGCTATTTGACTGTCCTTCGATCGATGGAATAATTCTGACTTCATGACACCCGTATTAACATTGGACGTGATGAAAGGACATGGTTCACTACGAATAGGCATTTTGCATGACGGAAAAAAAAGTTGCATGACGAAGACACGTTGCATGACGAAAGAACAAGTTTTTTGGTGCAAAGAAATGGCTCACAACTAAAGGACGTGATATAATGATGGGAGGATATGTACGCGACTTCACATTTTGTAAGTAACTCCCCATTTTAGGTTTTGAGGACGCGAGATGCTACTCAAGAGCCACATGATGCTCACGAGGTATGCTACTTAAGAGCCACATGGTGCTCACGAAGAATGCTACGCAGAGCCACATGGTGCACACGAAGAATGCTACTCATGAGCCACATGGTGCTCACGAAGAAAGCTACTCTAGAGCCACATGCTGCTCACGAAGAATGCTACTCATGAGCCGCATGGTGCTCACGAAAAATGCTACTCAAGAGCCACATGGTGCTCACGAAGAATGCTACTCAAGAGCCACATGAGGCTCACGAAGAATGTTACTCATGAGCCACATAATGCTCACGAAGAATGCTACTCAAGAGCCACATGAGGCTCACGAAGAATGTTACTCATGAGCCACATAATGCTCACGTAGAATGCTACTCAAGAGCCACATGGTTCTCGCGAAGAATGAAACTCAAGAGTGACATGGTGCTCACGGAGAAAGCTACTCAAGAGCCATATGGTGCTCCCGAAGATTGCTACTCAAGAGCAACATGGTGCTTACGAAGATGGCTACTCAAGAGCCACATGCTGCTGACGAAGAATGCTGTTCATGAGCCACATGGTGCTCCCGAAGAATGCTACTCAAGAGAAACATGATGCTCACGAAGAATGCTACCCATGAGCCACATGGTGCTTACGAGGAATGCTACTCAAGAGCCACATGGTGCTCGCGAAGAATGCTACTCATGAGCCACATGGTGCTCGCGAAGAATGCTACTCATGAGCCACATGGTGCTCGCGAAGAATGCTACTCATGAGCCACATGGTGCTCGCAAAGAATGCTACTCATGAGCCACATGATGCTCGTGAAGAATGCTACTCATGCGATGCAGGGTGCTCACGAAGAATGCTATTCATGAGCCACATGGTGCTCGCGAAGAACGCTACTCATGAGCCACATGGTGCTCGCGACGAATGCTACTCATGAGCCA
>SDVV010028339.1:0-11973 GCA_016164225.1 Gammarus roeselii | reverse complement strand
GATGGCGCGATATAAGGGCTGATGATGAGAACAGCGAGCGGGGATATTTGGTCTCCATGGATGGCGCGATATAAGGGCTGATGATGAGAACAGCGAGCAGGGATATTTGGTCTCCATGGATGGCGCGATATAAGGGCTGTTGATGAGAACAGCGAGCAGGGATATTTGGTCTCCATGGATGGCGCGATATAAGGGCTGATGATGAGAACAGCGAGCGGGGATATTTGGTCTCCATGGATGGCTCGATATAAGGGCTGATGATGAGAACAGCGAGCGGGGATATTTGGTCTCCATGGATGGCGCGATATAAGGGCTGATGATGAGACCAGCGAGCGGGGATATTTACATTTCTTGACCTTCTCTAGATTTTTCCAACAATCGATTTTCCCAATTAGTAGTGTGGACACGAGTTTTATTACAGATCGATCAAAGTGGAAACATATACGATGCTGATTGCAGAACAAAGGCATTTGTAAACACTTACTATTTGAAGCAAAAGTTATTTTGCATCAAATAACTCCTCAGGAATACCAAACATATGTGAACAAACACTAGTGAACGCATCAGACGAGTTTTATTCAACGTAGTGTAATTAGTTTTGATGCTGGAAAATAAACAATTGGTTGCAGAATGAAAGCATCGTCGTTTCTTCGTTTATTTTGGTGTCACGACAGATTTTTAAATTTCATTTAAAAATCATTTTTTTAAATTAATATGCAAGAACATTCGTGATTGAATTTCATATATGAATTTTGATTTTCATATTTGATTTGTATCACTTACTCTGATTTTGATGCACGCCTCCTTCAAAAGTCGCACTCGTCGCCAGACGGAATTGAAAATGAAATGAACTGGTAGTGATAACTCCGTACGATAAATCTCCTCTTGTTTGGTAGCATCATCAAATAAGCGCCATCATCACCCTCCCTCGAACCCATTTCCTCCCAAATGTCTTATCACTACCTCTTTACTGTATCTATCAGCTGTCACAAATCCAGGTCACAGTCCGAATTCACTTTTTATTTCGTAATATTGTTGCAATGTAATTAATGTGAAAATGGATGATGTTATTCCTAATAAAGTAAACAGTCTGTTTCACTCGAAGTCACGCGCGTAGGCAGGGTTTCCATAGGCATCGCAGTATTTGAACTCACTTGCACCTGGATACTTTGTTGGAAGGACATCTGATTAAATAAAGTCGTATGCTCGTTCTTTTTGGCTAAACTCGCAATTAAAGTTCGTACTCTTCTCTTGAAGCTAAATGAGCTGCTATGTGCAGTTGTGTTTGAATGCTGCATTTGCAATAATAACTTAACACTGAGGCATCTATACATGAAGCTCTTTCTTCTAGGTACTACAGCATATCTCTGTCGAGTAGCAACATGCGACACTCTGAGAGTCCCTTGGCACCTAAACCGTCCAATCACGTTACATTCTCTTCACTATGCGACAACACTAAGAAACAACGAGCCATGTATATATGATACCTTTTTCATTATTATGTGTAGATGGTGGTTGAGTAGTGCGATTGGTCGTTAGTTGTCAATAGTGCGTCACTGCAGCCCATGTCTTTATTTGTTCATCATATGATTGCATAGTTTCACTCAGAGTTAGTTATAACAAACCTTGCAGCTGTGAGTAAGTCCGTACGCCATTGTTATGCGTGCTGTCTGATGTCTGAGCCATGCCCGTGTATTCCATTTTGTAGCGGTTACATGTAATTTTTTTTTCGTGATGTACCGCTGGATGAAAAGAAACACCTCTAGAGGTAGCTAAACGTAGATACATCCGGACCACATGCACGAGAGTGCCGTACAAGGGATCCAATAATACTTGTCACCGAGATGTTCCTTGCTGTTGGCCGGAAAACGAACGTACACATTTGTTCCATAGAACTGGCAAGTCTTATGTGTAACAAAATACATTGCTCGTTAAAGTTGTACCCAGAATTCGATGTGCATAAAATACGTTACTAGGTAAAGATCTGCTGAATTGAATTTTTATTATATGTAGAATTGAGACAGACACGATTGTATTCATTTGTTCCAAAGAACTGGCAAGTCTTATGTGTTGCCAGTGGCATTACTCGATACAATTGCTGCATGAAATGTGTGTTATAGAATTAGAAAATAAATTGTAGAACACCAGATTACCACGAGGCATCTCGTGCATAAAAGTTTCTATTATTTCATTAGTATTATCATTCTAATAGTATAGGTCTCATCGTGTCTTGTTACTGTTGTTCCTAGTGACAATACTGTTACTGTGTTCTGATGATGAAAACACTGCCTGTGTTTCGATTCCAATAATATTACTGTTACTGTGTTCTGAAGAGGAAAACACTGCCTTTGTTTCGATGCTAGTGATATTACTGTTACTGTGTTTTGATGATGAAAACACTGCCTTTGTTTCGATGCTAGTGATATTACTGTTACTGTGTTCTGATGATGAAAACACTGCCTTTGTTTCGATGGCAATAATATTACTGTTACTGTGTTCTGCTGATGAAAACACTGCCTTTGTTTCGATCCCAATACAATTATTGTTACTGTGTTCTGATGATGAAAACACTGCCTATGTTTCGATTCCAATAATATTACTGTTACTGTGTTCTGATGATGAAAACACTGCCTATGTTTCGATCCCAATAATATTACTGTTACTGTGTTCTGATGATGAAAACACTGCCTTTGTTTCGATGCTAGTGATATTACTGTTACTGTGATTTGATGATGAAAACACTGTCTCTGTTTCGATCCCAATAATATTACTGTTACTGTGTTCTGATGATGAAAACATCGCCTTTGTTTCGATCCCAATAATATTACTGTTACTGTGTTTTGATGATGAAAACACTGCCTTTGTTTCGATCCCAATAATATTACTGTTACTGTGTTCTGATGATGAAAACACTGCCTTTGTTTCGATGCTAGTGATATTACTGTTACTGTGATCTGATGATGAAAACATTGCCTTTGTTTCGATGCTAGTGATATTGCTGTTACTGTGTGATGATGATGAAAACACTGCCTTTGTTTCGATGCTAGTGATATTACTGTTACTGTGATCTGATGATGACAACACTGCCTTTGTTTCGATTCTAGTGATATTACTGTTACTCTGTTCTAACGATGAAAACACTGCCTTTGTTTCGATGCTAGTGATATTATTGTTACTGTGTTCTGATGATAAAAACACTGCCTATGTTTCGATGCTAGTGATATTGCTGTTACTGTGTTCTGATGATGAAACACTGCCTTTGTTTCAATGCTAGTGATATTACTGTTACTGTGTTCTGATGATGAAAACACTGCTTATGTTTCGATGCTAGTGATATTACTGTTACTGTGTTCTGATGAATAAAACACTGCCTTTGTTTCGATGCTAGTGATATTACTGTTACTGTGATCTGATGATGAAAACACTGCCTCTGTTTCGATCCCAATAATATTACTGTTACTGTGTTCTGATGATGAAAACACTGCCTATGTTTCGATCCCAATAATATTACTGTTACTGTGTTCTGATGATGAAAACACTGCCTTTGTTTCGATGCTAATAATATTACTGTTACTGTGCTCTGATGATGGAAACACTGCCTTTGTTTCGATGCTAGTGATATTGCTGTTACTGTGTTCTGATGATAAAAACACTGCATTTGTTTCGATGCTAATAATTTTACTGTTACTGTGTTCTGATGATGAAACACTGCCTTTGTTTCGATGCTAGTGATATTACTGTTACTGTGTTCTGATGATGAAAACACTGCTTTTGTTTCGATGCTAGTGATATTACTGTTACTGTGTTCTGATGATTAAAACACTGCCTTTGTTTCGATGCTAGTGATATTACTGTTACTGTGTTCTGATGATGAAAACACTGCCTCTGTTTCGATGCTAGTGATATTGCTGTTACTGTGTTCTGATGATGACAACACTGCCTTTGTTTCGATGCTAATAATATTACTGTTACTGTGCTCTGATGATGAAAACACTGCCTTTGTTTCGATGCTAGTGATATTACTGTTACTGTGTTCTGATGATGAAAACACTGTTTATGTTTCGATGCTAATAATATTACTGTTACTGTGCTCTGATGGTGAAAACACTGTCTTTGTTTCGATGTTAGTGATATTGCTGTTACTGTGTTCTGATGATGAAAACACTGCCTTTGTTTCGATGCTAGTGATATTAATGTTACTGTGTTCTGATGATGAAAACACTGCCTTTGTTTCGATGCTAGTGATATTGCTGTTACTGTGTTCTGATGATGAAAACACTGCCTTTGTTTCGATGCTAGTGATATTGCTGATACTGTGTTCTAATGATGATAACACTGCTTTTGTTTCGATGCTAGTGATATTTCTGTTACTGTGTTCTGATGATGAAAACACTGCCTTTGTTTCGATGCTAGTGATATTACTGTTACTGTGTTCTGATGATGAAAACACTGCTTTTATTTCGATGCTGGTGATATTATTGTTACTGTGTTCTAATGATGAAAACACTGCTTTTGTTTCGATGCTAGTGATATTACTTTTACTGTGTTTGATGATAAAAACACTGCCTTTATTTAGCTTTTGACTTGGGTGCAGTAGTTTAGACGAGGATAAGCTGATCGTCATCATAAAGGAATTAATGAGGTCCTTTAGATTGTCGTTCCAGGGTTTGGGCGTATGCCAGAACTACTTCGAGGATCGCAACTGTTTTTATTGGCTTGTGGTGTACGCCAAAGAAGTTAGGATCCTGGCGATTGTTATTATATGCATGACGTATGTCTTAAAACGTTGGTTTAACGTAAAGGAGAACTATTGTCGGCCCAATTTTTGCCACCGATTTATAAATTGTATTCTACAGTTGTGCTTTACATTTAAATATTTTAATAATTGTATCTACACATTTTTGTCTCTAATATAAAGATTCTTATTTTTCCCTTCAAGCGGGTGGGGAATCAAACTGTTTTCGCCGTAACAAAATATTATCAAAACCAAGCGAAAAGAAGCAGAAAACCCCAAGAAATTTTGAATAACGCATAGATATTAGTTAACATAATGATTTATTTATCGTTAATATTCAGTTTGTTATTTTATATCGTCAGCCTATGATTTGAACTTAAGTTTTTATTTCAAAGTAAAAATTTTGAGTTTAGCAGCTGAGATGATGTTTTCCTAGACGGTTGATCAAATAGCCAACATCAGAACTTGCAGTGAAAACGAGAACTAAAAATAATCACCATATCCCACACCATCGCACTCTCGATCACATAATTTATCTGGTATCGACAATCAGTCTTTTCACTGATGTATCATCTCCACTTTACTTATGAAAACACTCCTCCATCAGTGGCGCAACGAGGAGAAGGGGAGACGTGGTGTCATGCCCAACATCCCTCCTTCCCTAAGTTGCCGATTTTCTCATGGAACTGCTTCTATTAATATATGTGCGAACATATTTGTTAGCAATATCAGCCCCGCCTCTCCCCCGAGCCCCCTTTGTTCGATATCCCTTGCTTCAAAAATTCTGGGTGCGCCATTGTCTTCCATTACTTCAATACTGTATGTTTTCACTTGCAACCCTCCCTCCACTTCCTTGATTACCGGAAGGACGCCAAGTCCATTTATCAATTACAATCGTCCAAATTGGATATTGCGTACCATTGATACGTACAACAAAGGGCGTTCGTAGTGCTGGTGCGGGGGTGTTCGGAGGTGCTGGCGTAGGTAGGAAGGCTTGTGTTGTCCGTCAGCGGAGCGAAGAGACACACAACCACTCACTGCTGCGCCACAAGGCAGACTGACTCGCTGCCGCTGCTGCTCGCTGGCTGCCTCTCTTGATGCGTCTCTAGTTACACCTACTCCCCCGCCAACGAAGACAACAACAACACCTTGAGGATGATAGCATTCTGCTATCGGTATGGAATCACGATCGTTGATTTTTATTTGCTAGTTGATTTGAAATTGGTTCTCGTCCTTAACTCGGGGTTCAACCGAGAAGTTGAAAAGTACCACCTTTAATCTACGGACAATCTGCGAAATATTTCACTGTCTCACTCGATTAATATTATAGAATTGCTACAGAACGTAAAAACTAGGCTTTGAATGGTATCATTACAGTGTCCGTAACCCATGTGCAGTATTATTTTGCATATTTTTGATGTAACGGAAGCTCAATTTAAACAAACGGTTAATCACGAAAAAATTCCGCGTTACGTATCTGTATTTCTGCTGGGGTTGAGCAATTTCTTTTCACAATTTTGTAAAATCCACAAAATGTGCATTGGATTGATATTGAATAGATGTAAATGTTTCGAAATTTATCTGACATGGAAACCTGGTCAACGTTGACGCTATACAAAGTTTTTAATGCGATAGGTTTTGACCAGAGTTTGGGTAATCCGCGTTTGCGGCTCATACTGCTCTATTCTGATGGTTTCTATGATTTTCTAAACAATTATGTTGAGTATTTGATGAGAATATGCAACTAAAAGAGTGTTTGATGAAAGTTTCAGGTAAAAGCTTTAGGTTCAGTGTGAGGTGCACTGACTGTATCTGGTCAGTGTGAGGTGCACTGACTTTATCTGGTCAGTGTGAGTTGCACTGACTTTATCTGGTCAGTGTGAGATGCACTGACTGTATCTGGTCAGTTTGAGATGCACTGACTTTACCTGGTCCGTGTGAGGTGCACTGACAGTATCTGGTCAGTGTGAGATGCACTGACTGGATCTGGTCAATGTGAGACGCACTGACCGTTCCGTGTGAGATGCACTGACTGGATCTAGTCAGTGTGAGACGCACTGACTGTTCCGTGTGAGATGCACTGACTGTATCTGGTCAACATCTTTTTAAATTTGAAGCACAAGCGTGCACGACTGTCAACAATCCCAAGCTGATCGAATCGATTCAATTACTATCAGCTTTCACATTCACTTGAGGAGAACAAATTATTACTACATTGTAATAACTATTCGTGTACCTTTAATTTATTATTTCTGTTTTAAACCATTAATGGAAAACAGCTCACATGAAATTGCCCCTTACAATCTAACTATGCTGGTATTGCGCAGTTTTTAATCACTACTTCTGGTGCTGGAAATCTCTACGTTTGGTACTGGAAAACCTTGTTCTGGATTCTTCCTGCAAAATGGCATGAGACCGTTCACAAAAGTTACACTTCAGCTCAACATCTGTGTTCACACTATACTTATCATTTGTTATAATTGCCTGGATGCTCTCGTTACTTTTGTTTGCATGGAAACTTTCGATACTTTCATTTGCGTTGGTTTTCTCGATACTTCTATTTGCACGGATACTCTCTTTGCTTCTATTTGCGTGGATACTCTCAAAGATTCTTATTGTATGGATACTCACGATACTTCAATTTGCACTGATACTTTCGATGCTTCTATTTGCGTGGATACTCTTGATGATACTATTTGAATAGATACCCTCGATGCTTCTATTTGCATTGACACTCTTGAGGTTTATATTTGCATGGATACCTTTGAGGCATCTGGTTTCGGGGATACTCTCGATACTTCATTTTGCATGGATGCTCTCGATTCTTCTATTTGCCCGGGTTCTTTCGATACTTCTATATTCGTGGATACTGTCGAGGTTTTTATTTACATGGATACTCTCGATACTTCTATTTGCATGTATACTCTCAATGCTTCTATTTGCATGTATTCTCTCGATACTATTATTTGCATGTATACCTTCGATACTTCTATTTGCATGTATACTCTCGATGCTTCTATTTGCATAGATGCTCTCGAGTGTGCCGGAAGGTAGCGATCACCTATCAAAGTGGCTTGGAATAACTGGTAATAGTTGGAAGTACTTGTAATAGTTGATCTGATCCAATACAATGTATTATCTCAATGATACGCGATTTCCATTGAATTTGTGGTGTTAGACATCAGTATATTCAATCACAAGCTTGTTGAAATTTCCATATTTCGGTATTCGATGAGAATTACTGAAAGTGACTTTAATATTTTGTCCATCATTTTTCCTTAGTTCGATTCATTTTTGTCTTTTAAACGGTCATCACTCCAAGAACAGCCAATGTACTATATATCTTTTTCAATGGTACTGTTTTATTGGATCCCAAATAATTGTGTTTCGAGTGTCCAAAAAAACTCCTGAAAACTCAGCATAATTTGCTAAGGGGCCAACATTAAATGAAATGAAATACGCGATCTAAGTATTTTTTCACTGAATTTTTCATACTTTTTAATCAACAGTCAAAAAGTGAATTCATCGATCAATATCCGACATTGAAACTTCAAACAAAAATCTCAGCCTAAACCGGGTGCACTGGCGATGAAATGTACGTAGGGGTGAGGGCTATCCGAGGTAGGCCGCCCTCCATCCTCCTCGCTCTAGGTCAACAAATGGAAAGCAAACAGCTGAGGGGAGCCTTTGTTTTTACTGAGGGATGCACTGATGAGGACTATTTTTCCACCGCAGCACGCAAACCTATTAGAAAAAAAGCGACCAGTTGAAAAGGACGGAGGAGGGGTGGAAATGTTCAGATAACGTTTGGTGCTGGCATGAGCTTTGATGATAGAGACGCTCGAGTATTGATCAAATTGAATGTGGTAGAAAGGGAGTCTTACCATTTGAAAAGGAGAGCAATGGACTAGACAAAACGATAGTACGTCTTTATCGAAAATTTTCATCGCTCTGGTATCTTGAACCAGATATTTGAGTGACATTTCTAGAGAGGAGTGTGATGACGCCATGAGCAGAAACACTTGTAGAGTGTTTCATGAGTGTGATGACGCCATGAGCAGGAAAACTTTCCTCAACGTGACTAGTGCTCATGTAGAGTGTTTCATAAGTGTGATGACGCCATGAGCAGGAACGCTTTCCTCAACGTGACTAGTGCTCATGTAGAGTGTTTCATGAGTGTGATGACACCATGAACAGGAACACTTTCCTCAACGTGACTAGTGCTCATGTAGAGTGTTTCATGAGTGTGATGACGCCATGAGCAGGAACGCTTTCCTCAACGTGACTAGTACTCATGTAGAGTGTTTCATGAGTGTGATGACGCCATGAGCAGGAACGCTTTCCTCAACGTGACTAGTGCTCATGTAGTGTTTCATGAGTGTGATGACGCCATGAGCAGGAACGCTTTCCTCAACGTGACTAGTGCTCATGTAGAGGGGCTTGTTACTTCTTGCTTCCCTCGTCAGCCGATCGTCTTGGCAACCGTAAAAGACCATTCTGCTAAACGAGTGTTCTGAGCCACTCAACGTTTGCTTGCGCCACAATTGTTCTTTTCGTCAATATGTGACTCCGGAACATTTTTCTTGGTCTGGTGTTGAGCGACGACTCAGCAATTATGGAAATGATTTATGTGGGGCAAAACATCCCTTCGGCTCCTTTTCATTTCTACTTTACCTGTAAAAGGATTGAAACCTATTTCCTAACATTGCTGCCCGATCATCCAAACCTGAGGCGTATTAGGCAATTTTTTCCCTTTCCTGTTTTTCGTCTTGTTCTTTTTTGTCCCGCCATCGGCCGGGTCCGTCCTAAGAGACCGCCCTCATCGGTTTACTATTGGAAAACGTTTTGTGGACAAAGGGACTAAGTCTTGGAGACACAGCTCCCTTTGTCCTTTTGGACAGAAATGTTTTCGGATGGACTCTCTCCCCCTCAGGCCTCAGGGCCTCTCTTTTGCCGATACTGATTGGTAGCGAGGGACATTAGGCCACACCGGGCGGGAAGAGAAGTGCAAGTGAGAGGGACATTAAGCCACACTGGGCGAGAAGAGAAGTGCGAATGAGAGGGACATTAGGCCACACTAGGCGGGAAGAGAAGGGCGAGTGAGAGGGACATTAGGCCACACTAGGCGGGAAGAGAAGTGCGAGTGAGAGGGACATTAGGCCATACTGGGCGGGAAGAGAAGTGCGAGTGAGAGGGGCATTAGGTCACACTGGGCGGGAAGAGAAGTGCGAGTGAGTGGGACATTAGGCCACACTGGACGGGAAGAGAAGTGCGAGTGAGAGGGACATAGGCCACACTGGGCGGGAAGAGAAGTGCGAGTGAGAGGGGCATTAGGCCACATTGGGCGGGAAGAGAAGTGCAAGTGAGAGGGACATTATGCCACACTGGGCGGGAAGAGAAGTGCGAGTGAGATGGACATTAGGCCACACTGGGCGGGAAGAGAAATGCGAGTGAGAGGGACATTAGGCCACACTGGGCGGGAAGAGAAGTGCGTGTGAGAGGGACATTAGGCCACACTGGGCGGGGGAGAAATGCGAGTGAGAGGGACATTAGGCCACACTGGGTGTGAAGAGATGTACGTGTGTCTGAACACTGTTCATTGAAGGGTCGCCTTCAGAACGAATAAAAATTATCAACTTTTCTATTATAATTATGAGGTTGAAATCAAATCAAATCAAGGATAAATATTTTTCCGTTGTTGGAGAACTCATTGAGTTTACATAAAAAAAATGTTGTTCAGATAATTACTGTTAAACCTTACCTGGCACATTCAGATCCAATGTAAAGCTAAAATAAATGCCTCCTTACAAGATCTGCAAACTTTTTTCTTCTTTCTCTTTTTTTTCTGAAGGTAAATCTTGCAGAAGTCTTGTTTGGGTGTCCCATCAATACCTCAATAGGAATAGCGCAAATTATGTTCCACAATTTCAAAGGCCAACCAAGCTCAGCAAGCAGCGTGTTCGGCTGCCCCTCACTCCTGGTATAGTTTGCGTTACTCACTAAAAAATTACCAACTATAGGATGCCTGAAGAAGACATTAAAAAGAGTTTGCTGAATTCTCAGTGTGTTGTCATGTTACTTTATTCAAATAAAGTATTCGTGTCATCTCTGCTAACATATTTTTTTTCAAAAGGTTTACCTCTGACTTACTGATGAGCTTTTCCCTACCTACACTTCAGTAGATGAGTTTGACTTTTGATTGTTTCTTACCGCCAGCAGGGCAGGGTGTTTAACTTCTGTCGATAGAAGTAATAGCTCATCAATATAAGTGAAGAAAGCAACAGTTAGACCACAACCTGCGGCATTGGAATTTTTGTAAAAGCAGCAGTTGCTTCGGGAAGAGTTATCCATATATTAAATGAAAAGATAACACTAGCCGCGCTGTTGGTGTTTATTCTTCTGATGTGCTGTTTCGAATATCTTAATTAACTTTTACTTCGATTTATTTTGCTACCCCTTTTGCGTTAACGGGTTCCGGAACAGAGTAAGATTGTAATCAACTGTTATGGAACAAAGAGGACAGCGCATTAGGGCTCCAGCTGTTAAGGAGCAGAGAGAACAGCACATAAGGGCCCCAATTGTTAAGGAGCAGTGAAAACAGCTCATTAGGGCTCCAACTGTTGAGGAGCAGTGAGAACAGCTCATTAGGGCTCCAACTGTTAAGGAGGAGAAGTGAGAACAGCTCATTAGGGCTCCAACTGTTAAGGAGCAGAGAGAACAGCTCATTTGGGCTCCAACTGTTAAGGAGCAGTGAGCAGCTCATTAGGGCTCCAACTGTTAAGGAGCAGAGAGGACAGCTCATTAGGGCTCCAACTGTTAAGGAGCAGAGAGAACAGCCTCATTAGGGCTCCAACTGTTAAGGAGCAGAGAGAACAGCTCATTAGGGCTCCAACTGTTAAGGAGCAGTGAGAACAGCTCATTAGGGCTCCAATTGCTTGTGATGGAAAATGCTCCCATTCAAATTTAGTTCGAAATGCAAATCTGAAGTAAAATGTTCAGAATAAATTGCCATGAAGTTGGTCCTCTTATTGTTAGCCCCATTCAGACTAACTCGTCAAGAGACTTATGATTACCGTGACAGTTACTCTCGACACATTTCTTTACAAAAGCCTATTACTTTCCAAGCCGCACCAATCAGACTCGTCGTTCGGTTCAAATATTCCACGCTGCCCTGGGTGCCGTTGATACGGACAGCACTCCAAACCCATGTTGGCGGTTGCACTTCCTTCCTGGCTGTG
>SDVV010028338.1:0-11973 GCA_016164225.1 Gammarus roeselii | reverse complement strand
TGGTTCTGCAAACACTCACCTACGCACGCCTCTCTATATTTAATCATCGTTTACCCACATAAATTTAGATGGTATTTTCTTCCATTGCGTAACGCTGTTAGCCAACCGATCACTCCTAAACAACACCACACTTCTTGTGCCAATTCTTCTCCCACGCCGACTTCCTTCCACTTACCCATCAATCGCACTTTTGCCTTTCTCTTTCATTTTTTTCTCATTCAGCGCCAACACATCAAACTTCCTCTTCACTAACCATCTCACCATTCTCTTTCCTCTTTGCTCTGTCCATAGAACAACCTTGCATATGTGGTGACCCTAGCAATAGGACTTGGGAAAAATTGGGCTCCCCCCAGCCGCTAGTCTTGCCGTCTTGCAGGAGGAAATTTACGGAGGATAGGACTCCGTGCCCCTTCGCTTTCCTGCTGCCATCCAATTTGTCGCCCATAGGCCATGCAAAGGATACGATAACATACTCAATGCCACAGGAAAAAATGACAGCGGAGACAAACGCTGCTTGCCTCCGTGTCATAAACAATGAATACAATGACTCAGTGCCACCCATCTGGTCGCTCCGGTAGGCAACTGAGACAAACGCTGCTTGTCTCCGTGTCGTAAACAATGAGTACAATGACTTAGTGCCACCCATCTGGTCGCTCCGTTAGGCAACTGAGACAAACGCTGCTTGTCTCCGTGTCGTAAACAATGAGTACAATGACTCAGTGCTACCCATCTGGTCGCTCCGGTAGGCAACTGAGACAAACGCTGCTTGCCTCCGTGTCGTAAACAATGAGTACAATGACTCAGTGCCACCCATCTGGTCGCTCCGGTAGGCAACTGAGACAAACGCTGCTTGTCTCCGTGTCGTAAACAATGAGTACAATGACTCAGTGCCACCCATCTGGTCGCTCCGGTAGGCAACTGAGACAAACGCTGCTTGGCTCCATGTCGTAAACAATAAGGCAGGTCGTTGTCGCTGTCGTGGAAAGCTATCGTTATGATTAATGGCGAGAAATAATGGCGGTGAAAAGATCAATTACGGCGTACGATGAACGAGGAGCTATAACAGCTGGTGATGGGCCATAAGCCATAATAAACGGGTCTGAGAAGCGATCATTGATGTACTCTCCTGAAGATTGAAGATTTCTACGATAGATTGTAGGAACAATGGTAAATTGTTATAAACGGAGAATAATCCCTTCTGGCTGTGTTACGCGTTACATTGGATCTCTTGTGCTTATGGTGATGAAACATTTAATTATTCATCACTGAAAAAATAGTTGTATATTGAATATTTTTTACCCCGTTCTTCAATTCCTGTCTAATTACCGATTAATTCGAACCAATGAGCCAACGAAATTGACGAAACTGCATTAGTCCCAAAGACGGCGGACTGCGTATTGCCTAGTCATAGTCAGCAAAACAGTTTTGCCTTCTTGTTCGCCAGAAAAAGCGGAACAACTATTGCTCGAACGTGGTTCACTGATCAAGGTTTACTTTCAATACAAATCAAATTTAGGTTTTAGTTGTTTTGTGGAAGCATACCGGGCCATACAAAATACAAGATTTAAATAACACCAGGATTAGTCGTTTCACTGGTTCCATTCCAACTCACTCTCCTCTTCTACATGTCCCAGTCACTCAGTGCTATGAAACAGCATTCTGACCTGAACACATTTCATTGAGCATTTATCAGTTTCTAATGACGGAATGTTATCAAAACTCTGCATTAATACGACATTGAGAGCCCTCGCCCTATCGCTCCGTCAAACGAGTATTTTACACAAGGCAGAATGATATATTATGAATATGAATTGATCCTGAAAAGCTGTACATTCACATCCTTCTACCTCTGATAGTTCATGATTCATAGCAGTTTGAAATTCAGGAAATTCATCGTGATCACCCGTAATGGAATCAAATGGGGAGTTTCCAGGCCTTTATTAAGGAGGACTCGTCTAGACATTGCTTCAAGAACCCTTACATGTCGGTGCTGGTCCCGGTCCGCTGCTAGGAACTCTTACATGTCGGTGCTGTCTCGACAGTGTACCAAGAACCCTTACATGTTGGAGTTGGTCTTGACACCAAGCCAAGAACCCTAACATGTTGTGTTGGTCTCGATACCGTGCCAAAAACTTTTACATGCATGTGTTGTCTCGACACCGTGCCAAGAACTCTTACATGTCGTGTTGGTCTTGACACCGTGCCACGAACCCTTACATGTTGTATTGGTCTCGACACCAAGCCATGAACCCTTACATGTTGTGTTGGTCTCGACACCATGCCAAGAACTCTTACATGCAGGTTTTGTCTCGACACCGTGCTAAGAACTCTTACATGCCGGTGTTGTCTCGACACCGTGCCAAGAACCCTTACATGTGGTGTTGGACTCGACACCGTGCCAATAACTTTTACATGCCGGTGTTGTCTCGACACCGTGCCAAGAACCCTTACGTATGGTGTTGGACTCGACACCGTGCCAAGAACTCTTACATGCCGGTGTTGTCTCGACACCGTGCCAAGAACCCTTACGTATGGTGTTGGACTCGACACCGTGCCAATAACTTTTACATGCCGGTGTTGTCTCGACACCGTGCCAAGAACCCTTACGTATGGTGTTGGACTCGACACCGTGCCAAGACCCCAAGAACTCTTACATGCCGGTGTTGTCTCGACACCGTGCCAAGAACCCTTACGTATGGTGTTGGACTCGACACCGTGCCAAGAACTCTTACATGCCGGTATTGTCTCGACACCGTGCCAAGAACCCTTACATGTGGTGTTGGTCTCGACACCGTGCCAAGAACCCTTACATGTGGTGTTGGTCTCGACACCGTGCCAAGAACTCTTACATGTCGGTGTTGTCTCGACACCGTGCCAAGAACTCTTACATGTGGTGTTGGTCTCGACACCGTGCCAAGAACTATTACGTGTCGGTGGTGTCTCGACACTGTGCCAAGAACTCTTACACGTCGGTGCTTGGTGGACTGCCACACTGACACCATAAGAAAAGGGTTTGAGAGAAAGGCCTCTGCCGACTCAAAAATAAACAAACAATGTTGCAAACAGCCAGGCTTTTTCCTCTATTTTTGCCCTACTTGTTCCAAATTTTATGAGGCTATAAATGAAAAATGTAGTGGGTTGGGAAAAAAATATTTTCACTTTTTGAGAAAGACCGCAAACAAAAATACGGCAAAGCGCGTTGTGTAAGTTCTCACCCTGTTGACCTGTTTGCTTACAAAAGACTCATCAGGTGCGCATCAACGTACTACACTAGTATAAGAAAATGCTCTGACCACCTGAATTTATGGATGGCTTTTCATCGGGAGACCTTGAGGCGAAGATTGTAGGAAGACATTCCTACCTTACCAATCTATCCATTAGTATGCAACGGGAGTATCATTTGAAGGCTAAGAAGCAAAGTTGCATAACAACATCGACTGTTTAATGTAATTTCTTTACGAGAACCCGATTTCATTGTTGGTACAGCTAATTCACCTTCATTGGCAGACACAAGAGGTGCCCCAGTTTTGTATCTCATGGGAATATTCTAGTAATTACCATTGTAAATCTTCTGAATAGGTTCTATGTTTTTTTTCTGGCGAATTATTCTAAGGCAAATAAATGTCAGCCACCATCAGAGGGCGTTACAAAAAGGAATAAAAAATCTCCACAGAGGGAAATCTCCAGCCTACCTTTCACAATTTGACCAAAATCTGAATGAAGGTTAGCCAGTAACAGGAGCCTGCATGCCGCATTGGCTGTCACGTAACCCAATACCAAGTTCAGCTAACCATTCCACCTATAAAAGGAATAAAAGAGCCACCTTTATCTAATCACTTTACTAAAAAATTGTCGGAATTTTCGGGCAAGTCTATGCCTCTCCTCAGCGACGAAGTTAGAAAATGAACAAGAACCTAAAACTGTAGGTCAAAAATAAATTTGCTCGAAAATTCCGACAATTTTTTAGTAAAGTGATTAGATAAAGTTGGCTCTTTTATTCCTTTTATTCAACTTTCCTCGTGAGTGAGGTAATTTTTCTGATATTCCACCTATCCCACTTCTCTCTGTGGTTGGAAATCCGAGACTTGGTATCTGTAAGGTCGTTGGTAGCACCAGCCAATCTTATCTAGGATTCATTGGTAGCTAGGATACGACGCTCTATTTGACATGTTCGCAGCTTTCTTTGGATACTATTCACTAACACAAATATCAATTGGTATGAACTAATTAGCCAACATGGCTATAGAGACAATAAACTGTCCCAAGACGAGCAGGCAGGTTGTTGGACTCATCTGGTTGGAAACGCCGTCTGGGAGATGGGTTTGTTAAACTAACTAACTAACAGCTATAGGAATTAAACGGAATAGCATTTCAAAATAGCTTTAAAATGAAGTGAAACATTGTACCATGACTATGGTTAGGTGTTAGGTAAGATTGCCTTCAATGTATCGGGAGAGTGGGTGCTGTCAACTGGCGAATGAGCCTCAATCACCACACAAATTCAAAATAAGGTCATTAGTAAGAACCGTTCGCGTCTTGTTGTAGTTCTTGTTTCTAAAGTCAAGGTCCATTTGCGAAAGAGTGCTTGAAATCGGATAAATCCGAACCCTCTGCCCACATGTCTTGGCTTAGTTATTATCTTTTAGTAACCCCCTGAACACTTGATCGTTTACTGGGTTCATTCATTACTCAGCTGAACACTGTCGAATGCAATACGCTGAGATCCCCGACCCTAGAATATTGCTAACAGTGTAGGGTAATACGTTCATACTGGAGCATTTCCTCCAGTTATTGCAACTGACAAAATGATCACCAAAACAATTGTTCATTTCCGAGCTGCCAGAATGATAGCAAACAGACTTTGTTTTAGACTAAAGAACCGTAGAACGGAGAGCAGAACACACGCTATTTAGATGTACAAGCTATTAAAACGATTCCAAGAAACACTTTGCTTTAGATTTTTAAACTGGTAAAATGTTAGCAAAACACAGTTTGCTTTTGATTTACAAACTATTTTTATAGGGGGGGGGGATTTCTAGCTTGTATAGCGGCGCAGCAGCCTGATGTTTTTTTGCTTACCCACGGCGCTTGTGGGCTGGCTTTTGACCATTTGAGAGACCGGTCAGAATGTCTTTCGGCGCCAGGTAGGTTCGAATCAACGACCTTCAGCTTTCAATGGAAGTCTATTGTGAGTGAAGGCCAACACGCTACTCACTCGGCAACCAGACTGGTAGCAAAAAAGGTAGCAAAACACACTTTAATTTAGATATACCGAGTGTTGGAATGACAGCGAGTAATTTGCTTCAGATTAACGAGCTTCTTGACAGGCCGAGTTGAGGTGGCAGAAAGTGACACGTAGACTATTTGAATTACGCTCATTAGGTGTGTTGTTCTTTGCCTTGTAAATGGGACCAGGCACTTGTACAATTGGACAGAAAAGTACTGCTCTGTAATGGGGCTCTACCGTTTACAAGCAGCTGGTCTCGTTACTACTGACTTGTTTCCTGCTGACGAACACAAAATTGGCAGTGATGGGTCCAACAATTTCGAAGAGGATTGAGCCCAATTACCCATTTTATTAATCTCTATACTTCCCCTAGCTGAGGGAATAATAGCTTTGCAATGATTGTTTTTCTCACGGAATCGCGTGCTTTGGAGTTAAAGTCTGCTGTTATTCAATTTAATACCAACGTTGACATGGCTATTTCTTCTATTAACTCGGCCATGCTCCACTGACCCAGAGACCTAAAAAAATGGCATCGTTCATTTGCAAAGAGGATATACGAACCTCTTGTTTGAATGCTTGCTGTTGGGCATCCAATCACAACTTGGACGTGAGCACGAAACTCTTTTCGTTGCTCTCTAACTTGGCAGTTGCAGCGACGACAAATCTCATGAATAAATAGGATCGTTTTGAACAGTGTTTGAAGCAACGATCACTCGGATGAAGTCGGACACAAATACTTCTTGACGCAACAGTAGCAGAAAAAGGAAGAGGTGAATAATAATAAGACGAATTCGGTTTGTTTTAATACCATGATACGAAACGTTTGAAAGTAAGGATTTTTGCATTAACTTTATTTATTTGGACTATCCATTTATGTACACAAAGAGTGGTCGTTTTGCTATAATGTTTAGGTGCTCGCGATAAACATTGGAGGGCTTCCATTTCTCCTGGCGCATCTGGGTCATGAAGACTACATTTCCTTGGACACAAGGACCTGAATTTTTTCCGAAAGAGTTTGCACATAGACTAATATACATGAACATGTAACCTAATTTATAGATTTTCTTCTCTAATCTATTAAATCAATTTTTTAAATATATTTTTCCATTTATTTTTAGTGTGAAGTTTGTGACTTGAATGTGCCTGAGTGTATACTTCGAAACATGTGTTAATATAATAGAAAATGTACTCTCATCACTTTCCATACAAGTGTATTCTAAAAGATACTGAACTTTTGTGTTTTATATCGGAAAAAAACGGCTCGGGACTACAATTCTGCTTCAAAAAGTGCTTCCAAAATGATAGCACAAAGTTTTGATCTACGGTGGAAGCTCACGACAGCTCGTCTGATTCTTCTTTGGTTAGGCGTTGGGCAGCTTTGTCATGCCATCATCATATTGGGGGTGAAAAACCAAGCGAGGATTGTATAAGGAAATAGTTGTCCCAACTTTGCTCTACGGATCTGAGACATGGAGGGTGAGAGCAGAAGAGAGATAAGGTTCAATTGTTCCGAGATGTAATGTTTGAGGAGCATGGCTGGAGTGCCGCTGAGAGACCGGACCAGTGACGATGTTGTTCGAATTAGAACGGGGACGGTGAATAAGTTAGAGGACAGACGAGATTCGCGTGTTCTGAGAGGGTTTGGGCTCATGCTTATAAGGTCGGTAAAGGGAGATTGGTGAAAAGGGTGAGGAAGCCGGAGGTGAGTGGATGTAAGCCTAGCGGTAGACCGAAGTTTGGGTGGATGGATGGCGTGGGGCAACGTTAGGAAGGAGAGACAAGGCTGTATTGTTAGCGTGAGAGCATGCAATGGATTGACATGAGAAACGGATTGGTCGTGGGTGGGTTTGGGAGGGGGGCTTCGACCACTATGACGCAGCAAGGGTAAACCAGTAACACTGTTGGGCCCTGCTGCTGACATTGACCTTGGACTGTATTCATGACCTAGACTGCTGTTGCGGGGTTTCCGGCCGGACCCTTCATCACAAAAGGGTCAAGTTGTTTGCGTGTAAGTGTATGAGAGGAGTGCCTTGCCGTCGGCCACCCTCTTCCGGGGGGATTCAGCCTAGTGTCTGTCTCTGTACCATTTTTGAAGTGTCCTTATAAAGTTTGCGGCTTATGTTGAGGTCAATTGATGCCAATGCGGAACTAACTCGAAAGACAGGGACGTCATTTTTTACCTCAAATTTTAGCGGCTTTGTCGACGGAGTGGCTGCAGAAGCCGATTTACTGAATGACGTTGGTCGCCAGAGGCAAAATTCGTCCGAACGTTAGGACCTAAAGAGACCTTTTCTTGAATGTTAAAACCTCTCAAGTCTCTTTGCTTGGACGTTAGGACCTCAGGAGACTTCTTTTCTCTAAAGTTAAGACCTTTTAAATCTTTTCTTAGAGGGTAAGAAATCAAGAGTCTTCATTCCTTAAGATATTCGTGAAGAAGAGGGGAATATTTTTGGGCCAAGAGCGATCTATTGTAGATGAGGAAATGATGAAGAGGGGAGCTGCCGGCAGCTGAGGTTAAGACTCCTACAATCTTCTTCGTCTGGGCATGCAAGAAGACAAAAATATTTCCTGGGTCGAGAATGGCCTTTTAGAAATGGAAGAATGTTGAACAGGGCAGAGTATCAGCAACAACAAAAAAAGGTAAGGGGAGGGGCAAGTGGTTTAACGAATAACTCACGAATAATAACAATTGGGGAGACGGTAAATGCACTTTCAAATTTTTGTATTGGAAACACTACAGATAAACGTCACATTGGGACTCCTTTGAACTCTGGGTAATCAGCATGCCACATAGTTGAAGCGAAAATTTATATCGTGTAATTCAATTTCGACATCTTGTTGAACTAAATTCAAATATATGCGAAAATGTTGCTATTGAAGGTTGGGGATATCCAGACTGGAAATGGAATGCAAACAATGGCCTAATTAGGATTAATCGTATTATGTTTAGACAAGTAACATCTCTCTGTTCATGTTGCTGCTGCTTAGCTTCAGCTCCCCTGCAGTGGGGGAGTCACTTCCAGCTCCCAATCAATAGCCCTGATGCCCACAGACACGTGGGTATTGGGATTCGCGTGGCCAGTGCACATCATAAGATTATGCCCGCAGCCCAGAGATGGTCGCGAGGGCGTAACCACTGGTAACGCACTGCTGTGATTTAATAGTTGAACTGTAAGCTGAGGTAGTGGGCAAGATGCCGTGACCTGCCAATCAGTGTTGGGAGCGCCCTGACATCACAGGCTGGTACAACTCGACTGCGGCATGGTGGATGCACATCGGCGTTTGCGTAGGTTATAGACGCCGTTTCTGTTTGGATGACTTTCATAACAAATAAGTATAGCACCATTCACAGTTCTTGAAACAATCATCACATTAGTGTGCTACAATAACATATAAATTGTATAAACTATTGGTATATTTTATAACTGAAACAGTAGTTCACTTATCGTCGTATCGTCTACTTTTCCAAAATCAATGCGTGTGTGGCGTTCTGTCTAGTTATTATTCTTCGAACAATACATCCCATCGGATTAATTACTTAAACATGCTTCAAATCATAGGGAAGTTTTGTTAATATCCACGTGAATCTTCTATAAAATTACCCTATTTAACCCAAAAAATGGCCTCCTGTAAGGCCTGCTAGATTCTATTGTTCTCAGCGACCAATTGGAATAAGGGTGATAATCGACATAAATGAAGAATTGTACTGCAAAATTAAAAAAGCATGTCCACTCATCACTAAAATGATAACGATGTATTTAACAAATAACTTCGAGAACATGCCAACACTTCTCAACTTAGTCTCCATTGCTCTGACACTCTCAATGGACTAACGAAGTTACCGTCCATCTTCTACAGCCCAACACTCTACACCGTTCCATATCGTTTCCATTGTCCCTGGCTAAGCCCATTCATGCTCCAGCACTGCTATTTAACTAACAAAGTTATCGCTCGAGCTCCTCTCTGGTGTCGCTTCGTCAGCCATCACTCTTTTGGCCTTTCAATTCCTGCGCCACCAACATCAGGCAGAAGTCTAATCAATCGGGCCTGAGTCCGATGGCAACAGCAAGAAGTTGAATCTGCATGGAGTTCAGATCTGTGGATAACCTTACATTACTGGAATGTATGTATGGATGTATGTATAGACATACAGCCGTTTCCCCCTTGTCAGGAGGGTGGCTAAGTTAGGCTGACACAGAGGGGGGAGGCGCCCAATCTCCCCGTCACAAGACCGCCATGTCCATGCCGACGTTCGAACTCGCGACATTACTGGAATGCGATGTGGATAACCTGACATTACTGGAATGCGATGTGGATAACCTGACATCACTGGAATGCGATGTGGATAACCTGACATCACTGGAATGCGATGTGGATAACCTGACATTACTGGAATGCGATGTGGGTAACCTGACATTACTGGAATGCGATGTGGGTAACCTGACATTACTGGAATGCGATGTGGGTAGCCTGACATTACTGGAATGCGATGTGGGTAACCTTATTACTGGAATGCGATGTGGATAACCTGACATCACTGGAATGCGATGTGGGTAACCTGACATCACTGGAATACGATGTGGATAACCTGACATCACTGGAATGCGATGTGGGTAACCTGACATCATTGGAATGTTACTCACTTTTTGTGTGGTACTGAAGCAATGTTTTGATGTGCATATAAACAAGGTAAATTCAATTTTTTGCTGGTGAATATTTTGTTTAAGTGTTAACTGATTGGGTCGTTAGTGCACGGAACACATTGTGTTTCTTCTGCCTTTGTGCAGGCCTCAGAGTGTTCTACACAAAAATGTTGGGATTTGCATATTTGGATCGTGATATCAAAGGCTTGGATTATCTGTTGCCTAAATATATTTCGCTGTTGAATAAGTTGAAAAATAATAACAATTCAATGCTCGAAACCATCCCAATTAATTGTCCCTGGATATTTGTTAGCAATTGTTGTCACTTGAACAATGTTCTACACAAACTCGTGAATTGGCTGAAAGCAATAAATGACGTCATCGGAAGTTGATATTGATCAGGCGCCGACACTTTAATTGCGATGCGCGGAAACTTTAATTGCACTGCGCGGACACTTTAATTGCACTGCGCGGACACTTTAATTGCACTGCGCGGACACTTTAATTGCACTGCGCGGACACTTTAATTGCACTGCGCGGACACTTTAATTGCACTGCGCGGATACTTTATTTGCACTGCGCGGACACTTTAATTGCACTGCGTTCGTGAGAAACATATTGCACTTATCTCAATGCCCATACTCATGTACTAATTGCACAGTCGCAAAAAATTCAACTTGAACGTCGCTCGTGGACAATAGCGCGGCTATGAGAGTCTGATTTTGTTATTAAGGATCAATCAATTACATCGCATCCATTACTGTACACACATCGGTAGAAGACGTTATGTGTTTACTAGACAAATCATTCATGTCGTTTACACGAAAAAAAGAATATTTCCCAAAACCGTCAGTTCACAAAACTCTAAACCAGCGCCAGTGTAACTCTCTAGGACACTTTTGCGCCCCAGGTTAAAAGGAAGTAGCCACCAGCGGCGGAATTGTCGTCTCCGCTTCCAAGAGAGCAGCAAATTTTTCGACTCGAGAAAAAGTCTTTTGATAGCATAGCCTACAATTTCGAGGAGGTTGAACAAACTATGTTGCTCTTTAGCCCAGAAAAAATGTTAGAGGTCATAAAATGTCCCACCTCGTAGCCACAAGGACTTCATTAACTCAGAGTAAAGCGTTGTACTCTTATAAAATGATGTGAATTTCGTTATAATTAATTTCATCCTACGAATTTGTCAGAAAAACATTCACCATTTTTCCTAAACATGCCACAAACAATTTTAGTTCGCGTTTGTATCATCTTTAGAGAGTGTGTTGAATGTTGATCTGTCGGAGAATATTGCAGTTGGATTACCGGCTTTACTTTTCTACTCACTACGCTGCAAAAATACTATTAACGCAAATAATTGTTTTTCGTCAACTTTGAACGCACGTGCGTAATAATTCATCTTTGGGCAACCGCGGTTTTCATTTCAGAACGTTCTCTTTAAGAAGAACTTGCTGTGATCATCTGGAAATGTGTGTAAATTTGGCGAGATTGACAGTCGACTTCGGCAAACTGAGAGCCAAAACTTCCTCAGTCTAGCAGGTCACGATCACTTATCTTTCAGACTGTGAACCAAACTCTACTGAGAGCTAAAACTTCCTCAGTCTAGCAGGTCACGATCACTCCTCTTTCAGACTGTGAACCAAACTCTACTGAGAGCTAAAACTTCCTCAGTCTAGCAGGTCACGATCACTTATCTTTCAGACTGTGAACCAAACTCTACTGAGAGCTAAAACTTCCTCAGTCTAGCAGGTCACGATCACTCCTCTTTCAGACTGTGAACCAAACTCTACTGAGAGCTAAAACTTCCTCAGTCTAGCAGGTCACGATCACTTATCTTTCAGACTGTGAACCAAACTCTACTGAGAGCTAAAACTTCCTCAGTCTAGCAGGTCACGATCACTCCTCTTTCAGACTGTGAACCAAACTCTACTGAGAGCTAAAACTTCCTCAGTCTAGCAGGTCACGATCACTTATCTTTCAGACTGTGAACCAAACTCTACTGAGAGCTAAAACTTCCTCAGTCTAGCAGGTCACGATCACTCCTCTTTCAGACTGTGAACCAAACTCTACTGAGAGCTAAAACTTCCTCAGTCTAGCAGGTCACGA